>VZTN01002013.1:0-14636 GCA_013400515.1 Erpornis zantholeuca | reverse complement strand
CTGCAAAACACAGCGTCGGGCTCCGTCTCCTCCCGCCGCCCCGGGCCGCAGGGAGCTGGAAGGGACCGCGGCCGCGGCGGGGAGCGGGGAGCCGGGAGCCCTCCCCGGCACATCCCGGGCCTGTCACGAAGGACGGGTAGGGGGACGCACGGCTTGGACGGCTTTTCCTTCTTCCCTCGGACGGAGGAGGGAGAGGCGCAGCCGGGGCGTGAGGCTGGCGGCAGCCGGGGGTGGTTCGGGGCTGGAGATCTGCTCCGCCGGGTCGGCAGGAGCTGTACCGTGAAACGAGAGCGGTGTCACTGAGTAGTTCCCCTCCGGCTCCGGTTCCCTGGCATGCACTGCCGGCACAGTCCTGAGGCCGGGTGTCTGCTACCATTTTGCCTTTTCCCCTTTCTTTGTCTCCCAAGCCCCCACTGATTAATCAACTCTGGCAGCTCCATTAGGCAGAGCAATGTCTGCACCAGGTAAAATCTCCTTTCTGCATTTCTTTAAGGAAAGAATGATGAAAATGAAAAGTGATTTACCTTGTTAGAGCTGTGTCATTCCTGTCAACTAGGCAAGACTATAAGAGGGGGTTTCTTCCCTCTCTTTTTTTTTTTCCCCAGTCGATACTTGATAGCGTGGAAGGTTTCCTTATATTTTTAATGTCTCAACAATGTTAAAGACAAAATCCACCAATCAATCCAAGCCTTTCTAAGATAAAAGCCTGCGTCCTTGTAATTTGTGTGTCTCCTGTGACATTCAATTTCCTTTGAAACCCTTAGATGAGTTGTAGTTTAGAAACATGAGTGAGGCACTGTCATTAACAAAATTTTAAAGCATGCTCTGTTATAAAATTTAAAATAGTCCATTCCTAATCAAGATGTACCTTTTAAAGCAAGCACACATGGCATCCACACAATGAAACAACTCTCACTAATATAGTAAATTTCATGGTTTACAATATAGATAAATTATTTAGAGACAGACCAAAATTTTGAGTATGTTTACATAGCATGTCATTTTGAAAAAGTCCTCATAAGTAGGCATATCTATGATACACAGCTTCATAATCCCTTATGATAAATAGAAATCCGTTTTAGAACCAGGTTTTGAATAAAAATACACATGCATGCTTCATTGCATGAATGATAAAATACTTTCATTTTTAAGTTACACTAAAGTGTATCTGGATGCTCAATATTGCACTAGTTTCCCTGAACACCAATGGCCAAGGGAAAAGGTGCTTTTATTTTTAAGAACAAACAGGCTGTCTAATAGAGCTTCAGATATTCCATTTCCTTTGAAAAAACACAGTGCTATAATACTGTCTCACTGGTCCCATGTTGCCTGTGTTTTGAAACACACATAAATCTCAGGAATCTTTGAAAATTAAAATCCCGGGAAACCTGGGCTTCTGCTATTCTGAAAATAAAAGTCATGCTGAGGCATGCTTTCAAAATATATGCTTTGTGAACTAGTTAAAGATTAGATAGGTTAGGTTTCATCTTTCCTATTCTGTTCATGCTGTGTCCTTAATTTTGCTTAAAGGTATTTTCTTTTAAGCTTGCATTTTACCAGAAAATAAAGTCCTCATGACCTAGTTTACCTTGAAAAGCCTTTTAAGAAATTTGTAATTCTCCATGTTTTATTTAGAAGTCACCAAGGCTCTGTCCTGTAACTTCATCTACTGTCATCATGGAAGCTTATATTAGAATTGTGAAGAAGAAAAAAAAATCTTTTTAAAGTCTTGTTATACTAATATATTTGGTATCTTTGTTCTCTGTGGGGAAATAATTGCATTTATTTTTTCTAATTCATTTATAGAAGTCACAAGCCCCAAATTTTATACCTCTGCTCCTGCTATCCTCTTTATTTGTTGAAAGCAAAGACAGTGCTGTTACTGGCTTTTAGATATTTGATCTAGTTGCTTGGTTGTTTCATTGTGTGAATAAAATTGAATATTCCCATGTCTAACACAAGAGGTCATACTCATCACAGAGCTTGTTAGAAAACGGATCAGCTAGGGTTTCACTTCAATTTCATTGTGCGGTCTGGGATATCTCATAACAATTTCAAGAATTGAGTTTGCATTTTCAGAGCTGAACAGGTAAACCTTCCCCTCTGCGGCATGATTAATGAGAAAGAACAGAAAGATGCTATTTATTCTATCTTCCATTGCTAAATAATTTTGAAGTTCAAATGAGTGTATTTGTTTTTGGAAATAAAAGCTATTCTTTTTGCAAACTGAATTGTTACATTCTTTTGTACCACACATTAATTAGTGTGGCAGCTCAGAACTGCTAAGTCATGCTAACATGATAACAGTGAATCCCTTTGAAAGAAACATTATCTGTTTGAGATAAAGCTTTGGGTTTTTTCCTTTCATTATATACTGGGTGGAAATGCTCTTACTGATTGTTACAGGTCCTGTTTCTGCTGTACCATAAAGGCTGATTTTACATGAGTGTGTCTACAGGCATGTGCATGCACGCCTTAATATAAAGTGAGAGACAAACAGTTACTGCAGATCTCACTTGATAGTTATGATTAATGGAGATATTAGAAAAACAGATTTTTTTTTTCTAACCTCTCTAATTGCAAGAACAAAATAAATATTGCCGAGCAGTATTGAGCAAAACTGTATTAACAACAGAACAGGAACACAACACACACAAGAAAAATTGGGTTTTTGAGAGGAGAAAATACATGATCAAATTATTGAAGTGACATGCATTGGCTGGTCATTTGAAAAGCTCACATATCAATATGCGACAGAGATACAACACTTACAGACTACAATAAAAGATATTAGAAGGCTACTTTGGCTGTTACCCTGTTGCCCCTACCAGGGCCAAACTCCTGTTAAAATAACAGAGAATTCTGTGCTCATAAAAAGGTCAAAAATATAGATGGAGAGTAATAAAAAGGAAATTAAATAGAGGAAAAAAAAGAAGCCTAGAAAGTTCCATTCTCAAAGTATATTCTGTACAACACCTAGGGTTTTTCAGAAAGCAGTTGAGGAAAAAGCCTTGTCTAATTCCCAAAAAAAAGCAAGCATTGCAGAGCTCAGTATCACACTGAAAGATGCCATTCAGTGAAAGCAGAGTCACATTAATAAAAACAGAGGTAACACCAGCAGCAGTAGGGTAACGTAAGGTCATTCAAGGGTATCCAGACAGCAGTAAAAATGCTTTGTGAGACCACACCAAATGGCTGCAGTATAGCTGCTTAGATGATGGGCATGGAAACTAACCATATGAACCACGTGTGTAAATCACCTTTTCCATACCATCTGGCAGGGCTTTAACCCACCAGACACCTCTAACATTCACACCAGCAACTTCTGGTGCCATGTAATTATACACCCTAACTGGAATCCCACCTCCGCTGGACCTATGCTTATTTCAAAGACCTTTTGATAATGTCCCACAGTAATTGGACAAGAAAAATACCATGAGTCCATACAGATAATGCAATTATGTATTAGGCAGATGCATGCTTTGCTGTTTCTACTTTTGATTTTATACAATTTGACTAATCTGCACTTTCTTCTGCTTCTCCAGCAACATCACCAATGAAAATGCATGTTCATCTGTGACATGAGATATGTAGAATGTGACACATAAGGACTCTGGATTGACAGCAGCTCTAAACAGTAATGAAAGTGGGAATCAAAAGTGGGAATGTCTTCACTCGTAGGGATGTAGCTTAAGAAACATTTAGAGTTGTTGCATGCCCTTCCTCCAGTCAAGGGACATTAAGGAATGGGGGGTTAATTTTCTTTACTAAAAATATTTTATATTTTTATTACACATATTGGAAATATTGAATGTGGTGCAAAAAATACCTGTTAAAACTATTTCTTCACTTAATTCACTTTCCTCTCTTTACTGGATATTTTTGTAGTACTTGAAGGTCACACAAACTTAATGACTTCCTTTCTTGCCTCTACTTTTTTGTCATTGTCAAGGGATACTGCCACCTTCAAAGAATTTCTTAGCTAGCTAATTGCATCAACATTAATACTGATATAGGTGCTCAGCAGGTGACTCTGATATTACATTTAATCAGACTGCCTTTTATTATTGTCACAAATTGGTGCGGTTTTGTAACAGAACGTAATGCAGTTTTTTCTATTTCAGCCTATGCAAGAGCGCAGAGTGTCTTTTCGTGTGTATGGGATTATCAAGTCTGATTTCCTTTTAATGTAGAATGTAGTTTTTGAAGAATTTTGACCTGTCAAATCCAGTGAGAGAGCACTTAATCTAAATATAAGCTTATACCTTGCAAAGGTGGATGTTAACAGTGCTTTTTCTGTCAATAAAATATGTCATTTGTGATTCATGTAGCAATTGATTCTAAATAATTGTTTGCTCATGTTTTAAAAGTAAGGATTAATTCTTCATAGGTACTTTATCATCAGTGCTTCCCTTTTCCTGTGAGAACAGAGTTGCTATAGATTTGCACTGTCTTTTTTGTATTTGGAAAATTCCTTTGAGGTTACTTAATAACAGGTTCCCTTATTAGGCTGTAAAATGTGAAAAACAGGCATTGCTTTTATTGGGTGTGTAAGAGTGTTTTCAAAACTTTGATGGTGGATTCTTCCAGTCAGTAACCCTCGCAGTTCAAAACACATAAAAATGTAAGGTTGCTTCTTTGGTTGTGTTTACTAGGAGATTTTTTTATTTGTTTCTGCAATCCTGATACTCCGAAAGCCTGCAATTTCCACAGCACATTCAAATCTCTTGTCACAGAAGTCAGTTCTTTTATTGCTGTCATCATCACACCTAAAGTTTTTTGGATGTGCTCGTAGTAAACACAAATTTGAATGTATGTTGTGGTCATGTTTGCAGAAATCATTTCTTTAACAAGTCTGGAAAGTTTACGCACTTGCAGAACAAATGGCAGCAGGGAAAAGATGAAAGTAAATGTTCTATTTTATGTTGCACTTCCTACTCAATATACACTTAATTGCATTTGTGTGCTTGTTTTTCTAATTTATGAGATGGATGGTTTGAGAAATGAGTTTGGGAAGAGAAGCAGGGCAGTTGCTGAGGGAAGAGCATCTCCTTCCTTGCTAGCTAGATGTGTCTGCAGCACCTTCTTTTCTACTCTCCTCTACCTTTCACATTACTTCTCCGTCTCACCCTTCCCTGCTGCAGAGGAAACAGGACACTTAGGTTACTTGAGAGCACCTCTGAGTCAGGTGTAGAAGACAGAGAAGTATTTATCAAAGTAGGGAGTTACTCAGCTCTCAGGAAGCAGTTACCTCTGTTTCAAGCTGACTCTGGCTGGATAAGCTGTACAACTAAAAAAATATTTGAAATTATATTCCAGAACCTGATGGGAAGTTTTATAAAATTTTCATTCCCTAAAGCATAATTCTTCTCACTTTGCTACTTTATCCCTTATTTCCATATTACTCAACAAAAAGTTTGCTGTGTTCTTGAGGAAAATAACAGTTTTAATTATCCAACTAATTTTAAAGTGAAAGGACTTAAGATTTTTGTGCTGGTTTCAACTGGAGTGGAGTTAATTTTCTTCACAGCAGCTTGTTTTGGACCTGTGCTGAACACAGGATTGATAATACAGAGATGTTTTTGTTTAGCTGAGCAGAGCTCACCCTGAGCCAAGGCCTTTTCTGCTTTTTATACTTCCATGCTGATGAGGAAGCTGGGGGTGTGTGGGAGGTTGGGAGGAGATGCAGCTGAGACAGGTGACTCTAGCTGACCGAAGGAGTATTCCAGACCATGTGACATCCTGCTCAGTACATACAAAACTGGAGGGAAGAAAGAGGGAGGAGGAATATTTTGGAGTGATGGTGTTTGTCTTCCCAAGTAAGCGTTACATATGATGGGGCCCTGCTCTCCCAGAAATCGCTGAACACCTGCCTGTCATGGGAAATAATGAAAAAAATTCTTGTTTTACTTTGCTTAAATGCATGGCTTTTGCTGTCCTTAATAAGCCATCTATGTCTCAACCCATGAGTTTTCTGGCTTTTACCCTTCCCATTCTCTTCCCGATCTCTCTAGTGGGACAATGAGTGAGCAGCTGCCTGGGGCTTGTTGGCTGGCTCGGGCTAAACCATGACAACTTTTCACATTAATTCCTACCCTATTCAGAAAACCGTTCTATAGAATTAAGCTTAATTCCTTCCAGATGCATAAAAAATATTTCTGCAACCCAATATATGAGATTAATATCTCTTGTATCAGCAAAGTGACATTTAAAAATATGTATAACACTGTAGACTGCTTTAAAAAGTTTGGATAACCAAACCATTTCTCAACAGAAGAACTACTTTTAAAAATTATTATTCTATACATCTTCACACATTCAAAATATATTCTATATTAGACTAGTCTGATGCAAACATGCAAAATATATTGACAGGGTAGTTTCTTCACCTTGACCAGTATTTCAGATTCTTTATCTTTTCAGAAGATCAAAATCAAGTTCAAGAGGGAAAAGGTCTTCTTGTTCTAATTGTAAAATCTCTGCTGTTACTGTTACAAAGTATGACCTGAAAGTTCTTTCTCAGAAAATTTTACTAATATTAAAAAATTATCACTGTTCAAGATGGTCTGAATAAAACTATTTTTTTCTGCCTCACAGAAGCCTATCCTCTGGAGAAGAAAGCCCCTCAGGGCAGGAATCTGTTTTCCCCTTTGTGATCATTCCTGCAGAATGATCAAGGCGCATAGATAAGATCTTCCTGTACTGTCTCAGGAAACAGCAGTGCAAGTGACAGTGTTGAGAGCAACAAGTCATCGAAGAGTTACACATTACTTGGCAACGAAAATTCTTTTCAGGGACAGAAATCCAGTATTCAGCAAGCCATGTTCTCTGAAGGGTGAAGAGGGAATACCTACCTCCATGTACCTTATTTCTAGGCACTTGATCCCCACTTGTTAGGGGATGTGGATTACAGGGTTTAGCAATCCAGTGTGCAAAGCTTCAGCTAGTCAAAATATGAGCAGTGGACAGGGACATGATCACTTATCACATGATAAACCCAAGACTTAACCATTGATTCTATTCATAAATCTCTCCAGATGGAGTAGGAGCATAACATTTTCCTTTTAATACCATCAGCAATTGTGTTCACCTCTTAAATATAAGCTATATATATCTGGGTGTTCTTCGCTTAAACACAGTAGGGAAGAAAAAGTGATTTATTTTTTGGCCAGGCTGGATGAACTCCATCTCAGGGAGCAAGTCCTAAAAGTCAAGTTGTATTGTACCTGTGGAAACAAACAACCAATCTCCTCCCCTTACCATTGTCTACTCATGAAATTTGAAATGATTCTTGGGTCACTCAGCAGGAAAGTACACAAGACACATGCATCTAGACAAAAATCAATCACTCTCATCAGAATAGGAACACGAATACCTGCCCCCAGAGGTGCACAGAGGCCCTTTAACAGGCACCTCTCCAAGAGCAGTGTGCATATACTCCCCAAATCCCAGCAACTTCTAGTGCCCCCCCTTTGGAGGAGCCACACAAGCCAGTTGAACATTTCCAGATGTTCTCATGATCAGGGTTCTATGTCTGCTTCAGTGCAGTAACAGCATTAGAATGCTCAGGGAAGCACACAACCCTCTGAGCCCCGGATCCTAAAGCTACTTTCAGAATTGCCCTGAAATTTTGAGACTTGTATAGTATTTACTAGAAATTTCTGACAATTTCTGAGACTTTTATCTCGCATTCAAGGATTGCTTATACTATAAAACATGCCAATCTGTAGTCACTGTTAGTCTTGCATGTTAAATTCATCATTTCATCTCTCCTGATAGATATGTAGGAAAAGGAGGATTTACTACAAGCTAATGCGGTCATATTCATTTATCATTCAGCTAATACACGTATGTCAGTTTGGATGAGATTTTGCTCTGCTGCCCTTCCCATGCACATGCTAGATAACTGAGAGGACAGTCATTCCCAAAGGTGAAGCTGCTTTATGGCTGCTAGTTTAAAATTATTTTAAGTCTCTGTATGTACTCTTTACATTGTTTGAAGAGCTACTTCAGCTTCGGCAATTTCTTTTTTAACTTCACCAGGATTCTTCTGAATTGTGCTTTATGAGCACGTTCTGCATAATGGAAAAAGGAAAAAATACTTTATATTTGACTCAAATATCCACAATTTTATTTATAATGTGAAACGTGGCATTAATGAACAAAACCCCACATTATCAAAAGTTTGGCTATGTTTATTCACAAAAATAAATCAATAAAGCCCATCTCTGCTTTCCCAAACAATCAGCTGTTAATCAGTGCTTCCATTTCATATCTTTTCATGTTACCTTCTATGCATGAGGGGATTAGAACAGAAAGTTTTGCACATCTCCTTATAAGGCTGTTAAATTTAATATTAAACAAGAAAAATGAAAGAATGCATTCATGCCTTTGAGGTCTGGCAGCTAAGACTCGCAGGTGAGCACTGTCCTTTCTGCTCCTGCTCTGATGAATAGCTGTCCAGTGCAGAAGAATACCAAAAGGATGGCACAAGAATGTCTCTGCTTAAACCACTTTGTGCTGTTCTGTGGGGCTGGATCTCCCAAACAAGGGGAGAAGAAGATTAAAAATTTGCAAAGTACTGAGTGGCTTAGTCTAGCAGGATTACTGCATAAGGAAGAAAATAATGACACCTACTATGAAATTATGTGTTTATATATTTTCCTTTTATTTGCAGCCACAAAATCTCTTTCAGTTTCTGGTTTCATTAGGGATAAAAAGAATTCCTAAACGTTTTTCGATGTGAACCTAAATTACCTAATTACTCTGCAGAAAATAAACTATTTAATTTTACTCCTTTTAGTCTTGTTCAACTGTTTGGAGTGTAATGCCTTCATTTCTACAAGCAAGTATTTTCTCAGGTCAAATGTATATTCAAGCTAATACTTGCTCATGTCTGTCTTCAAAAGTGTCTCTTTGCACATGTAAACATTTTGTAGACACAGTCCAAAGGCTTACTTTTGAAAACTGTCCTAGAAGACGTGGCAGATGTATTTGCAGATTTTAGGTGAGGATGATAAATCTATAGCAAGTGAAATATAGGAGGCATTAATAAAAAGACATACAATTATAGGTGTCATTTTCTAATGAAATCTAGTGATTTACATTTGCAGAAGGATGGCTGCTTTATGGTAGGCACAAACTCTGCCAATATGTTTGTATCTTGTGCCTACTTATGTAATAACAGGGCTGCAAGAGGACTGGGAAGTTGGGTTCTACAGCACTGGAAGTGATTGCACAGTCTCATACTGGAGTGAAGAGTGTAATTCTGTTTATTATGATGCAAAGTGTGAACTTGCATGAAAATGCCCCTAGTATGCTCATAAACAATTCCTTTGTAAGCAGGTAAAAGCCATTCAATTGGATCAGTATTGCTTATTGGCATCTGATCTGTAGCACGAAAATGACTCATGGCAGCAGAGCTAGAAATGTAAACAAGACAGCAGTCACAGTGAAGGAATACTGATACTACAGAGATGAACTATGTGAGGTGGAAAGAATGGTAATGAGGGATAAAATACCTGCAATTCCAAAATAGATGTGACAGAAGATGCTTTAAAAAAAGTATCAGAGACGCAGGGATTGAAAAGTGTAGTTAAAAGGAGAGGTGATATTCTGGCCAGAAATACAATATTTATACAAAAAAAAAAAAAGCCTCAATATGTGTGTCACCATCACTGAATTTCTTAAAATGCAAGAATGTCAGTAATTAAATGCCAGTGATAAGTTCTGGAAAAAGATTTTATGTAGAATACAAATACCATTTTAGCCTACTCCTGAGAAGTGAAAACTGGCTTACTGGTGTAAAGTACTTGCTCTTTTAAGAATAGTCCTACCAGTGAAAATATCTTGTCATTTTTGCAAGCTTGAGCTAGGTCCTCAGAAGATGGTGGAGATGGCTAACATGTCTTTCCTCTCAGCTACGGAAAGCAGGTAAGGTCTCTGAGCACCTGAACTGCCTCTCTTTGTAATCTGTGAGGAGAAGGCAGTGCCCAGACCCCAAGTTTAGGAGAGTATCCTATCCCTGATGGGAACCCATCGAAGATTTGGTATATTGGTAGTGCTCGGGACCTGGCAGTAGATAAGGGGACAATCCATTCCCCTTGCTAGGGCATGTGTTCACCCTGACTTTAAATGCTGTGGCTGACAGATGCCTGATGACTGTTGTGGCTGGATCAGTCCATGTAGAGCAAGGAAGAAGTTCTGCTGCTGGTAGGAGCACCGTTCTAGTGCATCTCCGGTGTGCAGCAGGCTGACAGGTGCGCAGACCTCTCTGCTCGCAGCTGTGCACTGTAGTAGATTTAGAAGTGATTGCTACGAGATAAGAGGTTGAATCCCTCTTCCAGGGTCTCTTATTTGAAACAGTAGCTATAAATCTAAATAGATTTCTACCTTCTAATTTCTCCGAGTTTAGAGATCAGACTTACCAAGATAGTAATTTGTAAAGATTCACATTTTAGAAAAAAAAATAACGACATTATAAATTTTGAATAATTGTCCTTCAAATGTTTCATTTATTTGTTTCTAACTTTTCTGGTAAGAGAAAGAAGGCATGAGTCTTATTCCTTTTGTTCTTATTATGTTTTATTTTTTAGGCCCTTTTATTTTTTTAAACAAACTATTCTTATAACATTGTGTTTTACAAGAGAAGGCCACTCAAAAAAGTTAGGAAGTGACAAGTCCATGTAGTTTTTTCTTTCACAAGTGTTTTCTATGCCTGGCCAATGGAAATTATCAGTTTCTTAGCCACCTTTAGAACTGAAACACCCTTATTGAAAGGGAATCTCCAGTAAAGCATTTCAGAGCAGAAGACTACTGCTGTGCCTTCAAAGGTATTAAGCTATTCTTGTTATTCTTCATCCTATTAATTCTATATGCATCTTTATCTATGACAGCATACTGAAGTTGTTCACTGAGTTACCTGCAGTGATGTGTAATATTCCTACCTCAGATGACTCTGTAAAAGAACATTAAAAATTCTTCATTTATTGCTACATTAAAGCAATAGTTTCCTAAGGTTCCTTTTTTATGTAATTTATTGAAACCAAGCTTATCTCCAAAGTCCAAGCAAAGAACACAGAATTAGTAATGATTTGCACACTCTTAACATCCTATATCCCATTAAGGCATGAACAAAGATTAACCCAGTTTACTTTTCAGGAGGATTACGGATGTTCAAGTTTTTCTGAAAGAACTTGTCACAGAGCACTGCAGTCAAGGGGACAGACTTGATTCTGTTATACCTGTGAAGAATGAGACTCAGGTACTCTGCAAGTTATGTCAAACTCTTGGAGATCTTTTGGAACTTCTTGGCTGATATATTTTGCCAAACTGACAATTCTATCAGGTCCTTAGGAATTCTGAAAACTAAGCCAATTACTGTTTTGCTAACAGATTTGGTATGCTTTCTTATTCATAGTACAAGACTTTATTTTTCAATACAAGGTGGACAGAAATTATTCCAGGCCTAAAGAAAATAGTGTCACAGTGCCAGTGCAAGTTAGGTGATTCCTCCTGGTGTAAAGACTTTTTATAAAAAAATACCAATAACATATGTTAAAAGTAGACTCCTGGAATTGTGCTGATTTGGGAAGAAAGAAGTTATATGAAAACAGGCATTAAATAATGAAATCAGATGCCATGGAAAACTGGAGAGTACTTTCTCAGTAGCAATGTGACAGTTGTGACAGTGGACACAAATAAAACATGCTAGATAAGAAGAACTATGAAGGAGAAATTTGAAGAACTGTGCATAATATTACTGAGTTTGTCCAGCTGCTGTACTACTGTTGTATTTCTGTGTGAAGAGATTGCATAAATATGTTTGTGCGAGCATGTTCATAAATGAAACAGGCGAGGAGATTCAAAGCATAAAACTATGTCTAATTCTTACAGAAAGCAAATACTTAGTTTAGGTTTGTATAGTTGCCTGACATAATATAGCTTTCTAGGAATTCCTAGGAATCTGATATATATATGATATATTTTGAATTTATCTGATAACAATTTTGTGTAATTCTAGAAATTTCTTATGCTAGTCATCCTGTTGAATCTATTTCACTAAAGAGAATCCTGCTCGTTTTGACTAACTGAAAGAATATGAAGGAATGAAATCACTAATGAATTTTAAGATGAAAAACAACAACAGGCATTTAAGTAATGCATAAACATTAATTAACTGCTTGCATTTTTCCCCCGCATCTCCTGCACATAGGAATATTTATTGCAAAACCATTTCCAATCAATCATGGATGTAAAGATCCCCATTTTACAATAATAAAAGTAAAATTATTCTTGTTTGGCAAGGAGAATATCAGCATTTTTATAACTTGGTAAAAAATCCTTTTGCATCGTCTTCATTTTCTCTGAATACCTGTAGACCTGGAATATCTCAAGAGTGAAGTTTTTAAGGGGTGATTTTGGGCCACTAAATTGCCCGTCTCCAGTAAGTTTTTTCCAGTGAGCCAATGGAGCACTAATGTATGACCAACTGGGATAAAGATGGAATAGTAATCTAGATACTTGAGAAATTATGAAGGATCAGTGAAGCACACAGGATGGCTGGCAAAAGAAGGAACTATTAGAAGAGAATCCAAATTAGGATTAGTTTGCAATTTTATCTTTGTAACTGTGTTTTCTTAATTTTAGAATTTAATCTGAAAAGGTGCTCACTTAAGGTAGGCAAGTATTACGTATCTTGGAACACCTTTCTCATTTCAAGCTTTGCCTCTTCTGAATAGCTGCTCAGTAGCTTGCATACTGTAAGTTTCTGCTTCCAGAAAATTTCCCAGTAGATGGACTTCTTAATCATGGTTTACATTGTCTCTCACCCGAGTCTATCTTTACAATAATTTCATGAAATTATGAACTGTATTACACTAGGACACAAAATGATACGTACTTAATATTGTTAACCAGTGAAACTCTTCACTACTAAATATCCACCTTGCTCCACAGAGCATTACTTGACCTCTGTGATCTGAATCAGAGGTTCAAAAGCTGTGCACCACATTAGCAGTAATTGTAAATGCAGTATTTCTCAGCACTGTAACTGTTCTTGGGTGTCTAGCTAGTAATACAATAGAGACCCTTTACCAGCAGATTACAACTTGAAACTTTACCTAATATACTGGAAGTGTTAATCATCTAACTGTAAAATGGAGAAGCAGCACCTGAACCTGATCTAGTCAGCAGGCAACTCCCATGTGAGGGGTGATGACACTTCAGGGAAGTAAGAAACTACCATATAATACCCAAGATACATCCCACAACCAAACTGTTTCCTGGGGTACAGAATTCATCACTGCTCCCTGCAAAGATTGAGAGGAGGCAAAAAAAGGAGAAACAGGAGGCAGGAGTGCCTGTGCAATGTTTCACCTGCTCAGCACATGCCCAAGCTGCAGAACAAATAGGGTCAATATCTTCTTCTGCTGGATGAGTTTTAATGTGTGTGTCTTAGCTCTATGCTTTAGCCACTAACCCAGAGGGTTTTCTGAAATAAAACTCTTAGTAGAATAAACTTTAAACACTCATTAGTACAGAGATTGGAATCCAGGTTTCCAAGTCCCAAATGACTTCCTCAGCCATTGGTCTGAAGAGCTTTGCAGAGGCTATTTAATTATTCTTTTCAACAGTAAGAGTAATTGAAAAAACCTTACCCTATATTCTGGCAATTAGAGATCCTGCTCAGCGGGATTTAAAATTTTATCACACAGAAGAGACTTATAGCATGATCTTTCCCATGCTAGGGGACACTCATAGCTCCTAAGATTATTAAATTAGTGAATTTGTGGAAACAGGTAGCAACACCTCTGTTTTGGAAAGAGCAGTGAGGGAAGAAGAGAAATCATATAGCAAGTTGCAAAAATGTCCAGTGGAGTTGGCCATGATGGTGAACAGAGGCAGAAAAAAATGCTTAAAATTAGTTCTAGGCAGATACAGAATGAGCTGGGTACTTAGCTGATCATTACATGTGAGATTTTAGTCCTGGGTGTTCCCAAAAACAATTAACTTGAGAATTTGGCTCATAGAAGGAAAAGCATCTATATAATCAAGGAGCAGATATGATGAAGACCTCAAAGCCTTGAGTCCTGATCTTTCACAAAGTACCCCATAAAGAAGAAAAAGATGGACAGTTTGAATATCCTACATTGTTTTTTCAGTAAAAGAGGATATGGTAAAAATAAACAAAGGAGGAAATATCAGACAGTATTTATAAATGCACTTCAAGATGAAGTAGCTGAATTGTTAACTGCAGAATATACAACATTTTGCTAAATACTGTGTCCACACCAGACAGCTGGCAAATGGCTAATACAGTGTGAAGGTTCCCGGGAAGATAAGTGACACTACAGACCAGTAAACCTTAGTCAAAAATGACTAAGAGCTATATTAAAAGATAGTAGTAATACATACTTGGTTTGATATGAGTTTGGGAAGGAATCAAATCTTTTTTTTTCTTCCCTTCAGCAGATGTCCTATCTAAAAATTCAGTGCATTTCCTTGATGAAGTCAACACAGTGGTGTTAACAAGGGAGAACCATTTAATACGCCTGGATTTTCAAAATCTATAGAAGACCCTAAAATAAAATCATCTTTTCAGTAAACAATCATTATCATTTTTCCCCAATCAAAAA
>VZTN01002009.1:2276-18041 GCA_013400515.1 Erpornis zantholeuca | reverse complement strand
AAGCCTATGAAAATACAGCGCAATACATCAGACGTGCTCTGCTCTCCAGAGATGCAGACATAGATGGAAACCTTCAAATGGGAGAATGAACTGATACTCACGTGGCTACTCCTTTGGCATTGTAAAGATGGCAAGCACTGACTGCATTTGAGAGTCCTCTCTGAAGCCACAGCAGTGAAGAAACTCTTTGTACACCCTCGGGAGCAACGATTAGATTCTACTCAGGTAAGCTAATCTATTTTATGTGCAGTCATTGACAAAAACGTCAGAAGATGTTATCAGAAGACATCTCTTTGTGATGACTGTACACTTGTGACTTGTTCAAAACAAGACCTGCATAAAATGACATCTCTCTGGCCACGAATTCAAATAAGCAAGTAAGGATGTCTAGAGAACACAACTTCCAGTTACATGAGCATTAATGTTAACCAGTAAGCTGACACCATCAAACATAACTTACCATATAACCCTTAGGCAGCTCCCTACTGTAATAAACTACAAAGTTGTCAGGTAAAAACCAAAGTCAGTTATTGTTTCAGGAATTGACCTGCCGGGCCAAAAAACCTATCTCGAAGACCCTTACCACTCTGAAAATCTTTGATTTTCTAGAGACATGTATTTAGGCATTAGTGGCCCAGTTCTCACACAGCATCAGACATAGACTAGCCTACACTTAAGACTACTGCTATGAAAGGTACAAACCCTGATTAACAAATCCCAGAGAGGGCACTGCAGGAAATGCAGTGGTACCTATTTTCAGTGATACATATATCATCAGGACTTCCTACAAGCTGGTTCAGAAGAAAAAGAAAAATAATCCCCTTGCCATCCTCTGGTACTGCTACCTTTGTAATTTTGGTGTGGGTGTGCCATTAACCTGCAGCTTAATTAAAAGGCTACTGTAGTGTCAGTACTTAAGAACAACTCTTCCGACTGCTACAACTTCTGTATCTACCCAAAAACAACCCACCTCCAATCAAACACTTAAAAGGTCTTTCTCCTCCCTATGGAAGGACTGCTGTTATTTTAAAAGGTGAATATAAGCTCTATACAGATAGGAAGACTATAGTAGATGGTTTTTTAATACAAGAAAGAAAAACAGAATGCAACTTAGCAGTTCTGCTGTCTGCATCCTGACACATCAAATGGGACCTTTTTACAATAAAGTATTTGAATGTCGTCACGGATTATTCTTTTCAGCAAGAAATTGTATAATTCTTATGTTCTAGCAGAGGAAAAAAAGTTTCATCATTACATGACATAGAATTATGCTAAAAAAACCCCTTCAAATCACTGAATAGTTTTAAGGCAGAGTTTACTATTTACATAACCAAAGTGCAATACAACAAGCCATTAAAAACATGCCCACAATGTTGAATGTATTAAGCCACCTAGAAGGCTCTAAAGCACAAAAAGGATTATCCAGAAGAAAGAGATAATATGCAAAGTGTGCTTTTATGTATAGTGGCTTCTATCTCTCCTTTAAATGGGTGACTGCACTACATTCTATTTAACTACACCCTATCATTACATAGGGTAATCACATAGAATAAAAGCAAATTGCTCAAAATTCCAGAACCTTCCAAATATGTTCTGCAGTTATCTCCAAGTGGAGATATTTAAGCACTCTTCCTAGTTAAAGCTACCAAGTGGACATATTTAAGCACTCTTTCTAATTAAACCATCTTCAAGAGTAATCACTATACTTATTTCTGCCTTAAGCTTTCCTACATGATAAAATTTATCACCATAGCAAAGTAGACAACTGTTTCACAGTTTCTGTATTCTAATGTATTGTACAATGCTTTTTTACTGTATTAATATATCTAAGATTTAAGAACACAACTCCAAATATTTTTTCGAGAAATAATTTCTTCTGGATCTAATGAAAAATTCATGTAAAAAGCTAGTTAGCTGGCCTAGAGGTCTGGAAATTCTCGAGAGAAATAGCTATGTAGGCTTTAACAGACCATATCACAACTCAAAATACTGCTCAACACACTCCTCAAACTACATCCAAAAGGATTAAAGGCCTTGTTGAAATATAGAGCACCTCACTTAAGCACCTCTGCAAATCTTTCTTTGAAAAGGAATACAACATTAGTGTCTATTTGGCAGATCAGGTTTACCCTGCCACAACCTTCAAATTGCCCTTTATGAGATAAGGAACCCCATCCATCTTGTGCATTCTTTTTAAGACACCTTTGGATTATATATATCTTTGCAAAGCTACTCCAGAAGGGAAATACCATACAAATGATAGTTCCATTGCATTTTCAGACTTAGGCCATGCAAGACAGTGCTTGACCTGTGCTTTGTGTTCTTCCTCGTCTCTGAGAAGAGACAGTGCACACAGAACCTCCTCTCAGCTTTCAGATCACATACAGTAACTGCTTATTCCAGTCTGAATTCACCCGTGCTTTCTTCACTCACATGCAGTAAGAAATGATCTTTGCAAGTAAAGATTTAAGGCATTAGAGCCTCTTGTGTTCACAGAACACGAGACAGGTTTCTCACACTGTGCATAGCCAACAGCCTCCACTTCAGGCCAGAAAGATACTGGCAATGAGAAGCACAGGTTCATTCTGAATGAGGCAGTCAGTGAATACCAAGGGATCTCCTGTTAGAAACACCTGAGGGGTTGCTCAGATGCCACAGTGTAGCTGTCTAGTGCCTTCTTGCCCAAACACAGCTACCTGAGACTTCTCATTGGGGAAGGCAAGTACTGACATGGGAATTACAAACGACACCTTCCTTGCCTGAGTGACACTACAAGCTAACCTGTAAATTCCACAGCAACTCATATTGCACTAGAAACTTATATTTAGACAAATGGATTGCATTTACTGAACCCTGAAGGTGCTACTAGTATAATTAAGATAGACAAAAGTCATTTACCATCTTTGAAGTCAGCATTTTTCTTCCTCACCAGAATTCGGAAGTCTTCTGCTGGGTTAACACTGCCTACCTACAAAAAGTACAAAATCCAATTCAACTGCCTGCCAATATTCATCTCCTTCTTCTTGTCAGGCAACAAGAACCTTTAATATGAAAACAGAAGCTCTGCACTTCTCTGCATTCAAACTCAAAAAATGCAATGTGTGTTAATGCACAGTACTCCTGGCAAAGGTTGGTTATGACATAAGCAAGATGAACTCACTCTGCTGCACCGGTACAAGTTGACCACTTCTCCAGTGCTGAGAGGACAGAAGCACCATTTATGTTATCTGCTAGTTCAGCTTTGAGATCTTCTGTAGCAGAGCTCTCTTAGACCTCCCTAATCTCACCAGATGCTTAGTGAGGAGTGGGAGCTCCCGGGCACGTGGGTAGAAAATCAGTAGTTTGCCACTCCAATAGGAACCTCAAAATTAAAAGTTTGCACTTACATCATCTAGGCTTCCTGGCATAGTCTGACATCGTAAAGCCAAAGCTCTAAATGGGCATACAAGTGCATAAAACTTTCAAAGGAACTAAAACCAGGTCAAATNCAACTCAGAGCTTTGAGTCTCACCCAATCACTATTGCCCTTCAAAGACAAACCTGGCATCATCGTCTCTGTGAAGCAGATATACAGAAAGCTTCAAAGTGATTCTATACACTCAAGTATTTGGTTTGCAAAAACTCTTTTAATGACTGAATCATTTTCATCAAACCAGTCTTGGCCTGCCTAGCAGTAGAGCATGAATAGTCTCTGAAACATACAAAAACATTTTTATCCAGTAAGATAAAAATGCAGACAAACTTCAAAAATTTCATNTGTAAATGAACACTGAAAACCAGATGCTTTAACTTGGGAAAATAACTAACAACCCTCCATTGCTTAAAATTTCCTATCAGCAATCAGAATTCTCCTAATTTTTTAAAAAAAAATTATGCTTTGCTGTCAAAATANTACTATTGCAAGAAAATCTTGTGATAAAATATCATCCTTGTTCACATTCCTAGAAATGCCTAGGAATAAAAATATTAACAAACTTTCTGTAACTATGAAACTGAGAGCTCAGTGCAATTTGTCTCTGGACATTTTTTCTTAGTCCATAAACTGTTGAGCTGTCATTGCAGATTTCTCTCCCAGCTNTCCTAATTTTTTAAAAAAAAATTATGCTTTGCTGTCAAAATAACTCACGGACCTTGCCGTAAGTTTGCTTGTTCTTGTTTTTCTTTTAAATCTGGCGATGTTACTTTTCAGGAAATATCAGAAATTTATATTAGGAGTGCAGAACATTGAAATCTTTTTAGATTTTAAATATTTTTTAATAAGTATCAATAATGCAACAAAACAAACCTTAAAGAATAGCACATTTGAAAAAAAAAGTGTTAGCTCAATATTAATTATTTTTTAATAATAGGAAAACATCAAATAAAGGAGGGTGCACACTTATGATACAGGTTTCATCTACCCACAGAATTAAGTTAGATCTACTGGAAGACAAAGCCAAATTTCTGCTTTAGACCCCCAATTAATGCAGAGAACATGTCTAGAATCACAGCAATATCTTTGATTAAATACACAGATGTCTATGTTGCAGAAGATATGAAAGACAGCAAGATCAAAATTTACAGCCACTGAGCTCCAATTCTGTTTTCTTCCATCCTCACACTTTCTTTTTAGAGTTCTAAACACCAGGAGAGAATTTTGTCCTAAAATACCCATGACTGATAGAAACTTGTGCTAACACATGACTAAGGGCAGAGAA
Organism: Erpornis zantholeuca; assembly: GCA_013400515.1. Lineage (NCBI taxonomy): Eukaryota > Metazoa > Chordata > Aves > Passeriformes > Timaliidae > Erpornis > Erpornis zantholeuca. Next base: position 13,344 of record VZTN01002009.1, on the reverse strand, counting down.
AGCTGTCTTTACAATCTCTAGCAGAGAGTCTCAAATGTACATGCAGACAGTATTTCAGTCATGTTTCAGCTAAAACCCCTCTTTTTATCAGGAATTCTGTATATTCAATATAATAGACTTAGAGAATTAATCTCCCCCTTAATAATTAGATTTGTAAAAATATGCTTACAGAGGTGATATTGCCTTCAGCAAGTTTCATGATGCTAAAGCTCCCTTCCTCATCTTCAATTTTTGGTTTCTTAAGGCTGGGTTCATCTTCACTGCAAATGAGAAGGACAAAAATGAATACAAACACTTGAAGTAAATTGTCCTGCCTACTAACTAGAGAGTCAGTAAATTGATGAAATATGCACTGAACTAAACTTCACTACATAATTGTTCCAAAATCAACACTTAACCATGCCTCGTTTTTCCCCCAGGCTGCACAAACCAGACAGTAGAAACAGAGATCAAACTTTATCTTAGCATAAAGCAAAGGCATCACTTGTTGAAGCTATGAGATTATTCATGCTTATTTCAGGTGTGAATTTCCTTATACAGATCTTCTTCACTTTTCTAAATACAGAATATCTCCAATCACTTTATTTGGAACCTCTGTGTTGGGTTAACCTTGATAATTTACAGTACGTAACATGACATTTGGTATTCTCACTAGATTTTTTCCTAAACATGAAATGTCATTTTAGTAAGACATTAATTTACTATTCAATCACTAACTGCTAGTTCCTGTCTTGGAATTTGTAGTTAATACGAACCTGTTTACACAGTGGCTTTTGAGTTTAATGACCCCTATTCTCCATCAGCACATGAGAGCTCTGTAAACTTCCACTTACATTTGTTAAAACCTGCTAGACAAATTCCAGTTAAGCAGATCAGAACTCTTAGGACATTTTAAGCTACATCTCAAAATGCTTTCAAAAGACTATTTATTATTTTAAAAAGACTAACTGTGATTTTGGGCTACTTTCTTGCTTTGTCCCTACAGGTAACATACAGCAAGATGTACATTCAAACTAGGAACTGAATTCTAACATCTAACATACTACACTTTAGAGAACATCCCAGCAACAGAAAAAAATCCAGATAATCACAAAAGGGGAAGAAAATCAGATGCTGTCAGGCTACTGACACGGACGAATTGATTTCAGTTTAAGAATGACTGAAAGCTACTCAGCAACCCAAAGGGCATGATTGAGTTCAAGGAATCCCAAAACAAAAGTAACAAGTTTTTCTGAAAAATTCTACAACTGTGAAAAGAAGAAACTGCTTGATGATGAAGCACAAAGCCAGAGATCCTGCACTAGGAGCCATTTTTCATTCTACAAGATTAGATCTGATTGCAAAAACTGCATTGCACATTACAGAAGCAATCAACTATTAGAAAGAACTTGTGGAGACTTCCTTTTTTCTATAGCACACTCCTCCCCTACTTTACAATCACTGTCTGTCTCATTTTGTTTCAGCAGTCTTCTCTATCCTTTACTTAATTTTGTCACTACCAAAATGAAATCCCTTCTCCTCAGCAACTCCTGTCATTCAGCATAACCTTACTTATCACTCTAGGGAAAAGATGACTTTAGTTATGCCTAAGGTCAAGGATAGTATACCTTTGCTTCATTCTCAACTCTGCTGACTTTCTAGATAACATTGAACAGGTTGCTTGATTGTTTTGAAAAGCCAGTGTGTCTCTCTGTAAAAGGAGAAACTGATACTTATCAACACCATAAAGTTTAGAACCACTACTGGAACCAAAAATCTTGTACATTGACATGGTTTGATGAAAAGTTGTAAAGAACAACGAAAATTCCCTTTCAGAATATTTTCCTCCAAAAGTATATGGCAATTAAATTTTCTTTTTTTTTCCTGCATTATTTTTACTGATTCAAAATGCTTTGGGATTGGAGGAAGGAGAAAATAAATGATGATACTGCATTTAACAACCTAGGACCAAATCTACAGTTGTCATTAATCAGTGAAGCACAGCAGAAACTAATGAATCCATAGCCATTTATACCAGCCAAGGATCTGACATTTAGAATATGCACTGATTAGCAGTATTTTTAAACTGCAAAACGTGCAATTACTATTTGAGAAAAATTAATAAAATACAAGATTAATTTAAAACACCCACTTCTACATTAATATAGAAGCCTCTCACATCCTACAAAGTTGGATGAGGTAACAGCCTCTCCACAGCCAACCTAAGAAGGAAAAAGTAAAATGTTTTCTATTTTACTGGAATTTTTTTAAACTACACAGATCTTAAGGAGAAGTGATATAAATGAATACTGAAATCTCTGTTAAGATATCATGCCTATAATTATGCTGCTTTAGTCCTATTAGATGTTAAATATTAACAGAAGAATCTAGTCAATATGATTACAGGCAATACAAGTCAGTTTTAGAACACAAAAATAATGGTCAAGACGTCTTCTAAACAACTTTTTCCAAATACTTCAGTGCAACCTATATCTGAGTTCTAATAAGTTGAATCTCATAGAACCACAGCATTTAGAATCACAGAATGGTTTGGGTTGGAAGGGACTCTTAAGATCACCTACTTCCAAGGCCCCTGAGGTGGGCAGGGACACCTCCCACTAAACCAGGCTGCCTAAAGCCCCATCCAGCCTTGCCTTGAACACTGCCAGGAAGGGGCATCCACAGCTTCTCTGGGCAACCTGCTCCAGTGCCTCTGTTTAATATTTTCCTTAATCATTGTTGCAGAGTGATGCACTTTTCTTTATCTAGTGAATAAGTTATATCATCTCAGCTTTTCCCCAAGCACAGAATAAAACCTTATGGTTAAGACTGATGTTGTAGCAATGATAAAATAATACCAGTCCCATTCATTACTACAGCAATATAATTTTTTCAGCATTTTTTAAAAAATCGTACTATCATTCATTCTTCTTTGCATAGCTGTGTCTGTATCCTTTCACTTCCTTTACAGATTTTTTTTAAAAAATCATTTTAATGCCCTACATCAATTTCTATTTAAATTACTTTTACAGCTGCTTTCAACACCCCTCTAAAGGAAACCAGTTTTTAAACAAAATAGATTTCCTTCTTGCTTGTCAGATGCTTTTGGGAAAATACATTTTAAAACAACTACCAGTAATGGGTCACTGCTTTTTGTTTAAATTCTCTCTCTAGCTTGTTTGAGGCCAAATTTTTTACCTTTTATTTCTAAACTGGCTCTATCACTTTTTAAAACATACATATAAATACATAGATGTACATAAACCTAGAGAAACTGGGGCACAGAGTAAGGAAAAGAGAATTCAATCAATATGAATTCACAGACACAAAAATGATAAAACAAAGGGAGAATGAGCTAACTGAGAACATTCCAGCATCTCAGGCACCTACTAGTTATACTACAGATTTCAATAAATTAATTTCTAAGAAGCAGATTTTGTTTGAGCAAATTGATTTGGCTGAGGTGACAGTACCACTGCAGTAGCAAGTTAGCATTTATTCTTCCTATTTGCAGCACAAATAAACTCAGGACAGTATATTCAATAACAACAAAAATACCATCTTAAAACTGTTCAAACAATATCTGTTCCAGGAAGAGTGCATAAAGCTTGATTTTTTTTGAGACAACCACATTAATTGCACAGCAGATAATAATGAAACTGCTTTTCTTTTAATATTCAAAATGAAAGCTGGAGAATTACCTAAATCAAGCATATTGAGAAGGAAGGCTCAACTTTATGGTTAATTTGAAGCTCCATGGCATTTATTCTAAACTATATCAGACCCTCTGTTACTGTTATTTGAACTATTTTATAACCTGCTCTAGGACAAACTGTCTGACCATGAGACAGGAAGCAATCCAACAGGTTGCCCAGAAAGGATGCACAAACCCTGAAGGTTTTCAAGCCCAGACTGGATGAAGCCCTGCTTGGATCTCACAGGTGGTCCTGCTTCGAGAAGCAGCTTGACCAAGCAGCCTCCTGTGGTCCATTCCAACATGATGGATTTTGTGATTCTGTGACAGAAAATACAGACATAAGGAACTTACACACTGGTTCCTAGTGTATCCTGCACTGCAACAGTATGACCACCACTACTCACAAAGTACTCCAGACATTCTGTGGCATCACAATATTCTCTATCCATCAGCATTTTTTCCAGTGTGTAATTCATTGATTTTCTGTTCAAAAGACTCTGAGCCTGCTTCATCCAGCAAAAACAACTTGGAGTGTAAAAAAAAAAAGTTTCGAAAAAATCCATAATACATCTCCAACTTACTTGTCTTTGAAGATGTCTTGTGCAGTCTTCTCTTCTTTTTTCTTGCCAACTTCCTTTAGGGGGAAAAGTGCTTTTACTCTTTCAAGAGATGCCTGACACCTCTCTCTTATCACACAAGGCATCTCCAGCATTTCTAAAAGGTGCTGTTCAACTGGTGGCAGTGGCTTATCAGGGTGAAAAGCCTTGTGCTGCAAACACTGCAAGAAACAAGACAGTCTGAGCAAAGTAAAACTTGCCATTACATTAAAAACTTTTAATGTAATGCCTGTATGCCTGACACCATACAGTGTGTGCAAAATATCTTCCATATTAAACACACTACCTTTGTATTGCTGAAAAATATTCTGTCTCACAGTAGATTGAAAGTCTATGACCAACCGTTTAAGGAGATGATCAATGATATTAAACAAGAATACTGATGCAGATCAGTGTTCCCACACTCACCACAATGAGTCCTATGAAAATTATTAGAAAAATCCCAGGAATGAAACAGTCATTTGCAAATATTCATATTTTTAGCTTCACTCTACCTTTAAAAAGCAGTTCTGTTATAAAACAGTCACATGGGAGAGATTTCTGTACCTTTCAAAATTAAGTAACAAGATCTATCCCAACCACACATTCCAGTTATTGTAACAGTTTAATGTGCCTCAAAGAAAATATTTCTTCTTGGTCAATTAAACTCAGTATGCATACAGGAAGAATGTTCATCAGTTTAAGAGCAAATGAAAAGAGAATACTAAATGTGCACAGGTGAGGCACAGAAGATAGGTGTGTTTGGAACTTAGCTTTGAAAGGAGTAAGGAATGAAGGGGCCTGACAGATGCATAAAGTTGGAACAGATGCTGAGAGCTACAGAGAAGGATTTTTCACCCAAGTGTAGAGTCAGTGCACACAGACAGGGGGCCAAGCAGAGGGGGAGAGATGAGGTTAATGAGGCAGGCTACAGAATTCCACGGAGGGTTTTGAAAACAAAGTAAATATCTTTACAATTTCGTGAAGTGTGGGATGGCAGTAGAGAAGTATTTACAAATACACATCCAGACACCAGTGCATGCACACAAACACATCAAAACATGTGATGTACACAGGAGACAAATTTTTTCCATGCCCATTGTACTGGGTGCATTAGACACCAGTACGAATGTAACTACTCAGTAAACTAGGAATACAGCAGAGATTTGCTCTTCTGTTGGCTGTCAGACATGACATTAATTTACAAAACAAAAGCAAAGCAAATAAAAGCCCCTATTCACACTGGAAAGCTGCCAATAAAAAAAAAACCCAGACAATCTGTGACACATCAATAGTGATATGTTTTCAGGCTGCCATTAAGATTCCAGTCCATATTAGAACATACTGTCAAAAGGAGGCAGTTGTACAAGGCGACTGATTTGGAAACACTTGTAACGATTTAAGGCACAATTATTTTGAAAGAGAGGAAAAATGTTGCTGGAAGCTGCAGTAATGGCTCTTGTGATACAAAAAAAAAATAAAAAACAACATTAAAAAAATTAAGTTATTGAATTAAACTCAGAAAGAAAAAAAAACCCAAGTTCCTGTTACACCTGTGCTTCAGGCTTTTGTAACTGAAATCTTTATGTGTGCAGCTACAGGAGCTGATCAGACTGAGTGGCCACAACATCCACTTTTGTTTTTAAGGTAGATGACTACCTCTGAAACCTGAGATGGCAGGTACCATCAAAACTCAGGTGCTAAATGTAGATTAAGTTAAACAGACAACCTGGGGTTTCTAAACGAACACAGTCCTTCTCAACTTTGCTTCCCCTTCCTTGTGTGTCCAGCAAGAACCCCTCCTACCTTCACAGCTAAAAGGCAACCCTCACTGTCATTGTCTTCCAAACTCACTGTTTTATTCATGCATGTTATCACCAAGGCACATCATCGCTCTTCCTGATTTCCTTACATTTCCAATTTCTGAGACATTGCCAGCTTTCAGAACAGGGGTCACACCAAGATACTGGTCAATGGACAAAATGAAGTAGGCTTTGCATCATTAATTCTGTGATAAGCAATGCCAAATATGCACCAACAGACCAACAGGTCCATCTCTGAACAGAACCATCATGGTTGAGCAGTTTGTTTATTTGGCTTGCAAATAAAATGCACTCCATTCCCCAAATGTCTTAGATGCTTCAAACCCCGGTATGTAAGAGGGACAACTTAAAAAATAATGTTGGAAGTCTGCCACTACAAAAGCTACAGAAGTTCACTTAGGTTTTTCTGGAAGCAAGGAATAAAAGTGGAAGTCTGGATATAGGATATTCCTCATCTTCCACTTCAGCAAGCATTAGCAACTACTTTTCACCCACTGCCATTTCCTGATGCCTACCACTACTTCCAGAGATATAATTTAGCTTAATGTTTTTGTTTAAATTCTGGATCTTGTCACTCATCATTCTAAATATCTTCATGAGGCAACAAAGCAAGGAAATGAAGTAGGAGTTCATTCTTTTCTTCTGAGTTATTTTTCAAAAACATTTATAGGTTCTGTGCAGCCCAATCCACTTACTGGTTACAGTCAAAAGATGATGCAGAATTTTTTTTCATAGTTCTGAAGGAACCAACAGTGCCACTTGGCCTAAGAGCAAAATACTAAGAATCTGGAACATTTTTGCAGCAAAAGAGAGATTAATAGCAATTCTGTAATAAGATGAACAAATGGGGCTCTGTGTGGCCAAAAGAAAGCACCAAGAGGACTGACAGTTTGGGACTTTCTAAACAGTAAGGACAGAAACTGTATCCTACCCTATATATTCAAACAGCCAATAAATACTTTTTCTACCAGTAGCATTCACCCTTACAAAATTCTATTATGCTCTAAGGAAACTGGCAAGTTACCCAGTTACTCTCTTCCAGCAGCAGTTGACTCAAGTGCTGGAACAAAACCATCACATTGTTTCAGAAGACAAACAGCACACTGAAAAAAACCATGTTTCACTGATAGTTGACAGCCACTAAACCAAAAGAATGCAAAACTCTATCTAGCAATATAACAGAGGAAATTCTATCCCATAAGTATTTCGTTTACAAACAAAGCCATACTTGTTTTGTAATAGCCAAGCTTAGCAATCCTTCTTTAAGTATTGTGCAGAGGTCAGTTCATTTTAAGTTCTTGCCCTGTAATAACCTCCAACTGATCAAATCTTGCATTCAGTTACACACTGTCTTGTCAATACGACTAGCAGAACTTGAAGAGAATGCAGAGTTCTTCGGGTGTCAGTCAGAGAAGGATTTGAAGACAGCAGGTTTACATGTGTTCCTGGAACACACATTGACCTTCATATACTTTGGTTATTTTGACAACACTGAGGAAGCAAGGTTTTGGGAAGCTAGGCTAAGTTTTCCTTATTTAAAAAAGTATCTTCTTCCTACTTGTAAACTGGAATAAATCATGTGGAATTGCTGAGATATGATGAATATGATTGCTGTAATACCATTTTTAGTCAATTTTCAGAGCAGAGTCACACATTCAATACATCTCCATGGTTCTGTATACAGTACAATTCTGCAGTTGCTTAACTTGCAACATAATTTTCCTTATTTTTGAATGCACTGTATCATTTTTTTAAACACTTGAATTCCAATGTATAATTAAGTCTCTCATCCTCACAGTTGCAATGAAAGTCTTGGCAATATGAAAGGAATGTAAATCAAAATGGAGACAGCTTGATAGAATAACTGCAGGAAGTGTGAACTGTTCTGCTTGCTCGTAAAGTGCATCAGCTCAGACACCCCAACAGAACATTTTAAATGTCAACAACGTTAACCATTTATTCCTGGTCCAGTTCACCTCAGACTGATCTGGTTTGGAACACTGCTAGATGCAACAATGCACAGAAAAGTGATGGGACACAGAATGAGAAGCTGAAGATACCCCTGATTTTCAGCCTATTTTTCTCTTTGTCCGAAAGCCAAAGACTGAATCTATATAATACAGTGTTGAGATGCAAGTTTTTACTTGCCTCGTCTACGTGCCTGTAAATATCACTGATGCTGTTGCAGACACCTCAGCACAGGTATAATTTTCCCTTGCTTCCTGGAAACTGGAAATTTAAAAAATAAATCTGTGTCAAGGACAACACAGAAATCACTGGTTTACCCCACACTCTAATGCCAGAGATCTATATCTGCATTTTCACAATGCAGATCTTTCCAACATGAATCAGAGAAAGATGGAAAAGTAAAAAGGCTTTAAAAATAAGTTTTTAAAAAAATACCATATCATTCACCTTACCTGATATAACCTCTGAAAATGAGGGTTTGGGATTTTGCTGGGCTTAAATAGGTCCTCAAAAGTTTCTCCATCTTCATGAACCAAATTCATAGAATCAATCAGTGAGTCAACAGCAGATAACTGATCCGCTAAGGCAGCAATTACATACAAAGGAAGATTAAATATACTTGCAGATGCCTGCATTTCTTGAAACAATTTATAAATGAAGATTTGCTTCACAATATGAGACTTTCACCAAGTCATTACATGGCACAGAATACAATGCAGCTGTAAATAGCTGCCAATAAAGTATATGGGTAATGGACACAATAATAAGCCCCTGCTTTATTTAAGGACTACAGTGTAAAGTCAAAAAACCTTTTTCTTTTTCCCCAAGACTTCAATTATTGTTGCTTTTCTGCTTTCACTTTTCTTCTTTTTCAATATGTTTCCATTTGCAACAGAAGGTTTATAGGCCACTTAGAAAATAAGGAGAACAGTTGGTTTGCAAAACTAAATGGCACAATATAAATTTTTAAAGTTATGATTGCAAATTAACACAGTTCACAATAGCCAGCTACTGCTTTGGTACGACAGCTTTTAGATTTGTTATGAAACTGCTGGTTACAGGCAAGGAAATAGAAACTGTTTTAGAAACAAACCAGCACGCTATTTTTCCCCCAACACGCAGCTGCCCATTCAATGCATCTCATAACAGATGAAAGAAGTGGGAGTGGATTTTTACATCCACTTAAGACTCATTGCTGTGTAAAACTCTCAGAAGAGCAAGTCAAGCTTTGTGAGGCTGCACGTTCTCTGAAGATGCCATCCATCTCAATCTGGACACCAATAAGTGCACAGTTTAATAACACTCCACAGAAAATACTGTCTTTGCCTTTGTACATTATATTAACAAGCCATACTGCAAACGGCTACAGGACCAGCTTTGCACCAATAGAGCAGCTGTGTTCTAGCTAGCTAATCACACACTGTAGATCCCACAAGGTTTGGCCGTTTACTCCCACAATGAGTTCAAAGATCAAAGGATACAAAGGACTAATCTCATCACTTTATCACAGGATCCTGTGAGACTCATGATGCTGTACCGTGAGCCAGAAGTCATTTAACAGGACAGCTGAAATACTGCCTGTAAACTTAGGTCTGCTCAGCCTGCACTGAAGCGGCAAAGCTTTGATATACATTTACACTTCAAGATGACATCACCATAATGGATGCCCAAATACCTGTGTTTTCTCCTAAGCCAAAATAACAACAAAATTTATGTCTTCATTGGACAGCCAAATAGTCTAACTCTTTTAGAAGACAACAAGCAGGTTATTTTCCCTGTTGACCAGTACATGTCTTACCTGTAGGAATGCATTTTTTACTGTTTTTCAAGGATGAAAATACATATTGTCTTAGGTCTTCCATGTAGGGTAGTTGCACATAGATGAGACACTGTGCAAGAGGAAAGAAAAAACAACTGAGCCTGAAGGAAAAAAAAAATCTGTATCCCCGGAGTGCCATATCAGTGCAATATAAAACATAAGAAAAATCTGAAGGTCTAATGTCTGTGTGCATCAAAACACTTAAAATATTCACAGAGCAACACAATTTTAATCAGAATAAAACACAGCATTATATTTTATAACATAGTGATTGCTACACTCAGTTTTCTGCTCATAGAATAAAGACCTCCCTGGCCATCTGATCCCTTTTTCTTGTACAGAGTTCCAATTATCCATGCTTTAAATATCTGATATATTGGTGCTTTGGGAGATTTTATCACAGCTTACTATATTTTGAAGTCAAAAGTTGGGTTTTTTTAACATTTCTCTGCCTCATTTTTTCGTTATTCAAATACCTCCTCCAGTTCATATCACCCTAAATAATTCCTTTCCATCCTTTATGTTTGTACCCTTAAAAAGTCTGAAGATTGTTGTGTCCACCCCCACCTCCGTCACTACTCAGCCATGCTATACATATTTAGCTCTTTCAATAGTCTCTTGTAAGGAAGATCAGGGGAAACATATGCTGCAAAAGTTCTGACATACTGTGTTGCTTCTGGGCCTCTCTGCAGAAGGGTAAGAGTAAAAAATTACCTCATATGCATCCTTAATATATGGAAAAGCTACTCCAATTTGTGGGTTGCATCTTCTATCATAAGCGTAGCGCACTATAGCCACCACTTTCAACTCATCCAATGCACGAACAAGTGAAGAAAAAGCAACTGCTGCATTCTGGAGGGAAAAAAGAAGTCTACAGAATCATGCAAGTTCTTAATCATGAAGTACATCTTTCACAGGGAATTCAACAGCACTGATTTAGTCAAGACTAGTTTCCATTTCAGCTATAACTTTAACACAAGCGTTTTTTCATGTTCATAAATCAAAGTAGCAGAAAGGTCAAATCCCATCACAATAGTGGATCCATTCAAAGCTGAGACAACTTTAGATTCAGCACGTGCCACCTTTTTCACCAGGTGTGAAGAACTCTCAGAGGTTTTGAGACACAGAGAAAGGGAGGGAAGTCAGACCCTTAAAGGAACATATCAGAGCACCACAGTGAGCTTTT
>VZTN01002006.1:7323-24859 GCA_013400515.1 Erpornis zantholeuca | reverse complement strand
CTCTGTGATACACCAAACAAAAACCTTCCTCACTTCTTTGGTGTTTGCAGCTCACCCAGGAGCGAGGGAGTTTTCCCCATGGGCTTAGGTCAACAGCTAAGCTATTTTGGGATGCTCTGGGGATAAACAAAACCCCCAGGGGAGCAGGAGAGGTTCTCTGGCCTTCCTTGACTCCAACACCCACCCAGCACAACCCCACCCCTAGCCAGGTTATTGATTTGGGGGAGATTCCCAAATTTGCCCACATTCCCACAGCAGGCTCGTGGTGAGAGCTGCAGGAGCTATTGGCCCTATCCAAAGCTCCCTCTGCCTCCACAGCAGATTGCTGGGAATGCTTCCCACTGTCCCACCCCACACCAAACCCATAACACAGACTTGGCTCCAAACACTGCTCAGAGCAATGGAGGGAATGTTGGAAAAGCCTCCAAAGCATTCCCTGCACAGGGAAAAATAGCCCCAAGCTCCCTCTAGGTCCTGATGCCTCCACAGGGAATGGCCTGGGAGCTGGCAGGGCACGGAGCAGCATCTGGAATGGGATGGGAGATGGGTCTGGGCTCCTGCCAGGGGGAAGGGATGGTGGGACTGGAAAAACCGAAGCAGGACATGCCCAGAGGCACCCTCTGGCTCTCCAAAGGTGGGTGCACATTCCAGTGGGGCAGCAGCACACACAGACCACGAGGGAACCGCTCCTTCCCAAAATCCACTCCAGCCCCTTCTCCCCATCCCTCTGCCTGTTCCAGGCACCACTTCCCAGGGCAGTGCAGCAGGATGAGCAGGAATCCAGCACAGCCACGGCCCTGATCCCTCCCAGATCCAAGTATTAAATGAATTTCTGATCAAAATTCCCCTTTACAAGGCACAAGGAAAACTGCAGGCTCGGGACAGGCCCTGCTTCTCCATGTTGTGTTTTGTGGGAGCAACAGGAGGTGAAGATGCTTCAGGACATGCCTGAACCATTTCCCAGAAAATAAAAACCTCAGAGGTGGCTTACATCCACTTGGAGAGTGAAGGCACTGAGAAGAAAAAAATTAGGGAAGGAAAATGGGATGAGATGGGATGGGATGGGATGGGATGGGATGGGATGGGATGGCATGGCATGGCATGGCATGGCATGGCATGGCATGGCATGGCATGGGGGCAGGTGTGACCATACTGGAATCCCCAGGGTGAGGAGAAAACTAGAATTGTGCCCTCCAAGAGTTCCTGAATTTCTGCCAGGGAAGTTGTCACAGCCTGGATGGAGGGAGGAGCTGGGAAGCCTGGGAATGAATGCTACACCACACCCTGGGAGTGTCCAGGTTGGACACTGGGGCTGGGAGCAGCCTGGGACAGTGGGAGCTGTCCCTGCCCATAGCTGGGGTGGCACTGGATGGGTTTAAGGTCCCTTCCAACCCAAACCAGTCTGAGGTTCTATGAAGGGGGCACAAAGTCCCCAAATTCCCTGGTAAGTATTCCAGGTGCACAGCTGGAAGCACCCAAGTCCTTCAGCACACGAAGGGACAGTGCCTGGGACCTTGCTGGGCACAGACACAGAATTAAACCCCAGAGAATCCATTCCTGTTCCCACCACTCACTCATCCCACCCCACCCATTGCTCACTGCAAAATTTTCAGCACCCAGGCTGCAAGCTTGAAAATATCCAGGCAGGGAAAAAAAAAATCCACGGAAAAAGGCAGCATTAAGCCCTTAGAGCAAGGCACCAGCAACAAAAGCAGCCCAGAAGAGCTGAGGCACTGGCAGGGAGCAGGAGCAGGTGGATCAGGAGGACAATTCCCGAAGGATTGGAGGGGAAAGGGCTGCCTGGAACATCCCACACTGCACTGCTCACTTTAATGCAGGAGCTGGAAGCAGCTCACGAGGGAAGGGCTGCAGCAGCCTGGCAGCTGGGAGGGAGAGACTGGGGGCCTGAATCACCTCACAGGAAAAACAGACAGCTCTCCAAAGGAGTTTCTGTACCTTACATCATCCCATGGAAAAACAAATAGGGAGAGTCTGGGTGGGTTAAGGAAAAGCAGGAGCTCCCCAGGAGGAGATGGAGCAGCATGGACATGATCCCAGCAGCTCCCATCCCATCACTTCCCACCCCCTGAGTGTTATCCCAGGAGGAGATGGAGCAGCATGGACACACTCCCAGCAGCTCCCATCCCATCACTTCCCACCCCCTGAGCGTTATCCCAGGAGGAGATGGAGCAGCATGGACACACTCCCAGCAGCTCCCATCCCATCACTTCCCACCCCCTGAGCCTGAGCTGCTGCAAAAAGCAGCTGTTCAAGGAAAAACCTCTTCCTCTGCTGCCATGGGATTAAGGAGCTATTTCTGGTTCCCAAGGCCTCATCAACAGTCGGGACTACACCTCCAGCAGGCAGCAGGGCTATTTTTAGGCTGAGCTCTCAGTTTATGGCACAGGACGAGGGCTTGGGAGGATTCAGCTGTTCCATGTCGTGTGCTTGGGGTTTTTATGAATCGGCTCCAGTGGAAAGGGAGGTGCGAACTCCTGGGATGCAGCAGGAGAGAGAAGGATCGGGGAGGGGTTCGAGTCCCAGACAGCAACACACAAACAACTCCCACAGCAGCTCCTCACCATTAACCCCATCCCACAGCCCTTGGTTTCCCAAATTTCTTCCAGGAGCTGCCCTAGGGAAGAGCCCTGGGAGGGGATTTCTGGATTGGGGCCACGCAAGGTCACATCTTGGAGAGGGATGTAACCTTTTTTATGGGAACAGACAACACGCCTGGAAAACAAACAGCTTCTGCCCATGAAATGCCTTTTCCAGGTCTGAGGGAGCAGAACTGGGTTACATCAGCCAGGCTGATGGAGGGAGCTCTGCAGGGATCCAGCAGCAGAGATCCAACAGCAGGGATCCACAAGGATCTGCTTCCTGGGGGTGTTCTGGAGCCTCTGGGATCAGCTCCTCGCTGCACAGGACACCCAGGACCAGCCACTCACCCCCAACCACCTGCTCCAAGGGCTCCCAGCAAGGTTTGGAGGGGTCCCAGCCCCACACAGCCTTCACTGGTTACAAAATTTCTATTAAAATGAAGTTAAACTCTGTCCCAGAGCCAGAGCTGGTGGGGACCAGGAGCAGGACAGCTCCCAGCTGAGATGTGCCCTGGCCTTTGCTCCTTCCCTTGCTCCCTGCAGCTGAACGTCCCTCCCAGAGGATGGAAGCTGCTGGATCAGCACCCTCTGCTCCATGGGGAGCTGCTCCTCCCCCCCTGCCCTGCCAGGCACTGTCCTGCTGACACACGGAGAGCCCAGGGACACCTCCAGGGTGACACCTCCAGGGAATGCAGCTCCAGCCCGATGGAAGGCACAAGCCACAGGCTGGGGAAATTCGCTTTTGCTACAAAATGTGCATTGTTCCGTGACACTGCTGGGTGTGCATCCCCAAAACAGGGGAGCCCAGGATCCATGCACAGGGAAGAGACGGGAGAGCAGCCCGGGGTGGCCGAGGGGGAAGGAAGCGGCGACTCAACCCAGCTGGGCACAGAGGAAACCTCAAAGAGAGAACTCCCTGCAAAGGGGAAGCAGCTGGAGGCCCTGTGAGCTCCGGGGAGGCTCCCGGGGAGCAGCCGAGCTCCGAGGGGCTCACAGCTCCCATTCCTGAGCTGTCGCACGGATCGGGAGCAGCCGCGTGTGGCAGAGGCTCCCAGCCCCCGCTGCGGGGCTGTGCACACTCATTTAGGTCACCGTGGTTAATGAGCACATCCCAGCTCCCCCAGACTCCCCAGTGAATCTCTCTCCTCTCTCCTCCCTCTCCCCACGAGAGCACAAGGGAGCAGTGCCAGGGGCAGCTCCCCGTGTCTGTTCTCACGTTTGCTGTCGCCAGGATCAGTCACAGGCACAGAGAGCAGCACCCAGGGCTCCCAAAACCACGGCTGCCCTTGATGCCTTAGGTTTGAACTTTTCTCTGTTCCCAGCCCTGCCCTGCCCAGTGTCACTCTGCAGTTCCCTGGAGCTCGTTCAGTGCTGTTCTCTCATGCTCACACACACACAACAAAGCCTCTCCAGCTCTCCAAGGACACCCAGACCCTCCTAGGCCCAACAACTGCAAACCACAAGCTTGGGGACAGGGGGGCAAGCTTGGGCAAATTCCATCCTTGCCTGGCTTCTGCTTGGGGAATTGATGCTGAGATCCAAGTGGGAAGAACTCGGGAGCTGTCCTTGTCCATGTTGGGATGCACTGAGGCAGGAGCCTCTGGAGCCCAGAGTGTACCTCTGAAGGCCTTTCCAACCAATCCCTCCTTGATTCCTTTATTCCTGCCTGCTCTCTGTTCCTAGGGAGCCATTTAAGGCCTCACCCTGGCCCTCCCGCAGCACCCCTGCCTGGAAAGGCTGAGCCAAGGGAAGAACAGCGGCATGGGAACAGGAGCACAGGAATGCTGTCAAGGAGAGAAAGCGACTCTGTGGAGGATCAGGATGGGATGGATTTGCTCAGGGCAAACACCTTCCCTTCTCCCCTGTGCTTTGTCCTCCCCTGGGCAGCAGGGGATGGTTCAGGGGGGTGATGCCAGAATGATTTTTTTGCTGTTTCTTTCACTCCCCTCTCACACACTCTTTTATAGTTTGATGCACTCTCAGTGCTTTCAGCCCCACACTTGTACCTCCCCAAGGCTGAGAGCTCAGCTCAGCCCCACGGCACCGTTAAACCAGGAGAGCAAACATCCTGGGAGCCCCAGACACCAAGGGCCTCTCCAGAACACATTTGGGACCCTCAGCCAGGCCCAGCCAGGGGGAAGGTTCCTCACAACGAGGGCTTCACTCCAGCCTCTCCCTGGGGGATCTCTGATAAATATGTTAATTATGCAAGGCCTAGAATTGTGTGTATTTCAGTGTGAGGTGTGCATGCATTTTGGGGCATTCCCCCTGGACCAAGTGCTGCACCCAAGGATCCTGAAATAAACACTGAGGTAAAAACTCCTTTTCCCCATAAACTGTGTTTGGGTTTGAATTTTCAGACCAGGGAAAGGCATCAGGGGCATGGGGACCTCCTGCTCCAAGGAACATTTCCGTGGCTCTTGGAGCTACAGGGGGGAATGCTTGGGCACTGCTTACTCCCATCAGTGACAAAACTCGTCAGGTTTGGGAGCACTGGGCTGGCCCAGCACCTCCTGGATGGGCAGAGAACACTGGGATGAGCAGGACACGGAGCCAGACCCAACGGGAAGGCAGTGCCCACCCTGATCCGAGATTTTCCATCCCCTTGTCCCTTCTGCATCCCCTCCGGAGCAAACAACTCCTGCAGCACAAAGGCAAGCACAGAGCTAAAGCCTCCACCTCCAGCAGCTTCCTGGGCTGGCATCCCAAAGCCCTGGGGTCATCCGAGCTCATTGCAGTGCTCTGGGATTATCAATGGGCGCTGGGATGAGATCAGGAGAGCGAGGGAGCACACTCAGCTCCACCCAGAGCTGCAGGGCCTGCACCCTGCTCCGCTTCCAGGGAGGACATGGGTTATTCCAGAGGGGATTTGGGTTATTCCAGAGGGGATTTGGGTTATTCCAGAGGGGATTTGGGTTACTCCAGTGAGGATTTGGGTTATTCCAGAGGGGATTTGGGTTATTCCAGGGAGGCTTTGGGTTATTCCAGGGAGGCTTTGGGTTATTCCAGGGAGGCTTTGGGTTATTCCAGGGAGGCTTTGGGTTATTCCAGGGAGGCTTTGGGTTATTCCAGGGAGGCTTTGGGTTATTCCAGGGAGGCTTTGGGTTATTCCAGGGAGGCTTTGGGTTATTCCAGGGAGGCTTTGGGTTATTCCAGGGAGGCTTTGGGTTATTCCAGGGAGGCTTTGGGTTATTCCAGGGAGGCTTTGGGTTATTCCAGCAAGGATTTGGGTTATTCCAGGGAGGATCACGTTTGCACTCTGATGGCTCTGGCTGGGGTCCCCAAAAGGTTCCCCTCCAAGCTCCAGCCCGGCTGGACCTACTGTGCACCACCAGGCCTGGGCACCAGGGCCTCCAGTTTCCCTCTCAGACTGGTCCCAGTGCTTGGCCAGCAAGGAGTTCAAGGGAGTTTCCTGGGGTTCAGGGGTGCACCAGGGAAGGAGGCACAGAGCATGCCTGGAGCATTTCTGGAGTGTTTCTGCAGCATTTCTGGAGCGTTTCTGGAGCATTTCTGGGGTGTTTCTGGAGCATTTTTGGAGCATTTCTGGAGCATTTCTGGGGTGTTTCTGGAGCATTTCTGGGGTGTTTCTGGAGCATTTCCACTTCAGGTGCTTCCCCCAAGCCTCCCAAAAGCAATGAGCGCTGCCAGGGTGGGCAGGTTCACCCCAAACCCAGCAGGAATCCTCCTGCCCTGCCCTGCTCAGAGCTGCAGGCACACACAGACACATCCCAGCCCGGAGCCAGAGGCTCTTCCCAGACTGCTCCAGGCTGGCATTTACTGCTGATTCATCCCTGCAACGAGGTCAGCCCGGCTGGGGAGAAGAGCCCCGAGCCTTAAATCAAGGCAGGCTGGGGCTGCCACAGTGACAGAGCAGGGCAGGGCTCGGAGAAGCCAATCCAGGGGAAACACTGAGGCCAGCTCCTCTTGGCACAGCCCCCCGGGAGCCCAGCACGGGGACATTTCCCTGAGCCCAGAGCCGAGGCAGCTGGGCCAGGAGGAAGCTCACAGGGTGGAAAACAACCCAGCCCCGGGGAATTTTGTGCTTTTCTGTCTGGCTCCGTGTTCCCGCCCCAGCTTCCCCCGCCGGGGCTGGGAAGCTTTTCCGCAGCGCCGGTTCCCGTGTTGGTTTTGGATGGCTGCTCCTGCCAGGTGATCCCTGCGAGCTGCTAAGAGCACAGATGGAAAATAAACACAGGCTGACTCCCCTGCGGATGGAGCAGCTGAGGTGGGAAGTTCATCTCTCCCAACGTTCTTACGAGAAGTGCTCACAAACACGGCGTGAGGGAGCCAAGCCCCAGCTCCTTGCATGCCAGGATGGTTTTTTGCCTTTTCTTTCACACCCCTCTCACACACTCTTTTATAGTTTGATGCACTCTCAGTGCTTTCAGCCCCACACTTGTACCTCCCCAAGGCTGAGAACTCAGCTCAGCCCCACGGCACCGTTAAACCAGGAGAGCAAACATCCTGGGAGCCCCAGACACCAAGGGCCTCTCCAGAACACATTTGGGAACCTCAGCCAGGCCCAGCCAGGGGGAAGGTTCCTCACAACGAGGGCTTCACTCCAGCCTCTCCCTGGGGGATCTCTGATAAATATGTTAATTATGCAAGGCCTAGAATTGTGTGTATTTCAGTGTGAGGTGTGCATGCATTTTCAGGGCATTCCCCCTGGACCAAGTGCTGCACCCAAGGATCCTGAAATAAACACTGAGGTAAAAACTCCTTTTCCCCATAAACTGTGTTTGGGTTTGAATTTTCAGACCAGGGAAAGGCAACACTTCCCCAGCAGAGCAGCCCAGCCCTGCTCCTCTGACAGGAGCAGCTCCCGAGGGGCTGCAGGGCACGGATGAAGAGGAGGAGCCATGTGGGAGGGGAGGAAGCCCTGGGCGTGGTGCTGGTGCTCCACGGGGACAAGCAGAACCCAGGTGAGAAAATCCCAGCACGGACTGGCACCGTGCTGAAGGGCTCATCCCATACCCACCGGCCAGGAACGGAGATATTGTGGCAGAAAACAGCCTGAAAGGCAGGGAAAAGCCCAGCCCTGCTCGTGCCCCAGCTGGTGCTGCAGCCCCAGGCTGTGGGAATGGGGTGGGAATGGGATGGGATGGGATGGGATGGGGTAGGATGGGATGGGATGGGTTCCATGGGATGGGATGGGATGCAATGGGATGCAATGGAGAGGGACAGTTTTTGGACCAGGATAGACACCAGGGATGAAGAAGAGCTCTGAGCCACCAGGACACTGCTGGCATGAGAGCACAGGCAGCAGCTCCATCTCAAATCCCTCTGGAATGAGAAAATCCGAGGCTTTTCTCTAGCACAGGATGGACAGGTGGGAAGAAGGACAGAGGGAAGATTTAAGGAGCTGTAAAACAGCATGAAACATTTACTGGGGAATGAAATGAATTTACATGAAACATTTACGACTGGGGACAGCCACAGCAGGAGTCAGGACAGGATTGCCTCAGCTGGATTTATCCACTCGTGCTCCACAGCACCTGAGGTTTGTGCCACCCTTGTGGTCACCCAGTGACCCGAGCTGCCCGGGCACCAGCAGACAGGGGACAAGGTCCCTGTGTGACACTGGCAGTGCTGGTGACCCCTGCCCTGCTGCTCAAGGATCCAGAGTTAACCCAATGTGAGCCCTGAGCTGGCTCTGCAGGACTGCAGAGCACCAGGAGCTGCTGCCCAGGCTCCCCCAGAGCCCCTGCTGCTGGCAGCCCCTCCATGGGCACAGGGAGGGCAGGAGAAGCACGGTTGGATGTAAATCCTTTCCCACTTCCAGCTGGGAGAAGCACCATGGCAGGGCTTGCACAGAGAAGCAATACCCAGAGGTTCTCAAAGGGTCACCAGCCCTAAGGAAAGGGACACCAACCCCAGGGAAAGGACACCAACCCCAGGGAAGGGACACCAATCCCAGGGAAAGGACACCAACCCCAGGGGAAAGGACACCAACCCTAAGGAAGAGACACCAATCCCAGGGAAGGGACACCAACTCCAGGGAAGAGATACCAACCCCAGGGGAAAGGACACCAACCCCAGGGAAGAGACACCAATCCCAGGGGAAAGGACACCAACCCCAGAGAAGAGACACCAACCCCAGGGAAGGGACACCAATCCCAGGGAGGGGACACCAACCCCAGGGAGGGGACACCAACCCCTCAGCTCCACACAGCTTAAAACGCCAGCCCCAGCCGCTCTGGGAACAGCTCACCCTTGGTTTCTCATCCCTCACATCAGCCCGTGCTCAGGAGTGAGCCAAAAGGGGAAAAGGAGCCAATCCCGAGCCCAGCAGCAGCTTCTGCTCCTTTATCCTGGATGGATTTGGCAGTGAAGAGACCCCAGGGGATGCAGAGCTGGGGAGGAGCCCAGGGGCTCCCAAAGCCCCACCCTGTGTCCCAGGCAGGTCCTGTGTCCCAGGCAGGTCCTGTGTCCCAGACAGGCTCCTGTGTCCCAGGCAGGCTCCTGTGTCCCAGACAGGCTCCTGTGTCCCAGGCAGGTCCTGTGTGTCCCAGGCAGGCTCTGGTGTCCCAGGCAGGTCCTGTGTGTCCCAGACAGGTCCTGTGTCCCAGACAGGCTCCTGTGTCCCAGACAGGCTCTGGTGTCCCAGACAGGTCCTGTGTCCCAGGCAGGTCCTGTGTCCCAGGCAGGCTCCTGTGTCCCAGGCAGGCTCTGGTGTCCCAGGCAGGTCCTGTGTCCCAGGCAGGTCCTGTGTCCCAGACAGGTCCTGTGTCCCAGGCAGGTCCTGTGTCCCAGGCAGGCTCCTGTGTCCCAGGCAGGCTCCTGTGTCCCAGGCAGGTCCTGTGTCCCAGGCAGGCTCCTGTGTCCCAGGCAGGCTCCTGTGTCCCAGGCAGGCTCCTGATGAGCGAGTGAATTCCACGGCAGGTCTGAGCACAGCTGAGCCAGGCACAGGCTCTGACAGGCCTGGGGCACGGACACAGGCATGGAAGTGGCTCCAAGGCCATTCCCACCCATCCACAGTGGATGCTGGGTTTTCCTTGGGCTCTTCCACCACGGAGCAGATTCCTCCAGGAGCCACAAAGAGCATCCCCCCAAAGCTTGGGGAGCAGAGCCCCTGCTCATTCCTGCTCACCAAAGGCTGCCAGGAAGGACTGAGCTGGGCTCAGCCGGGATGGGAGGGAGTCACCCAGGAGGCTCCTGGAGCAGGGACAGAGCCCAGCTGAACCCAGCACAGGCAGCAGCACCAGCTCCCCCCACATCTGGAGCTCTGCACTGATGCCAGGATGAGTTTTTGCTTTTCCTTTCACACCCCTCTCACACACTCTTTTATAGTTTGATGCACTCTCAGTGCTTTCAGCCCCACACTTGTACCTCCCCAAGGCTGAGAACTCAGCTCGGCCCCATGGCACCGTTAAACCAGGAGAGCAAACATCCTGGGAGCCCCAGACACCAAGGGCCTCTCCAGAACACATTTGGGAACCTCAGCCAGGCCCAGCCAGGGGGAAGGTTCCTCACAACGAGGGCTTCACTCCAGCCTCTCACTGGGGGATCTTTGATAAATATGTTAATTATGCAAGGCCTAGAATTGTGTGTATTTCAGTGTGAGGTGTGCATGCATTTTCAGGGCATTCCCCCTGCACCAAGTGCTGCACCCAAGGATCCTGAAATAAACACTGAGGTAAAAACTCCTTTTCCCCATAAACTGTGTTTGGGTTTGAATTTTCAGACCAGGGAAAGGCAACAGCACCAACAGGACTGAGGGGTTTTCCAAGCTGCTGCAGGTTTTTCTGCAGCTGGAGGCAAAAACCTGTGTGAAACACAAGGGGAAGCCTGAGTCTGCAGCTTTTGGGGTTGTCAGACGATGGAGGGTGACAGGCCAGTGCTCTCAGCCACTGCCACACCAGACCCAGTGTGCCAGATCTGCAAAGCTGGGATCAAACCTCTCAAATGTCTTAAAAACCAAGAAAAGCAGAATTTTCCTGCAGCAGAACAGAGCAAGGGCCTTGAACTCCTTAAACCAGCAATGGCAGCTGGGTGAAAATGGGGTGAACTGGGCAGGTGGGAGCAAAATTACTCCTTGTGGAGCACCTTGGCCCTCTGCCCTGGGCTCCCAGATGGGGGCAAACACTTGCCTGGGGTCAGCTGGCCACTGAGAGTGTTATCCCAGCCCTGGCAACCATGGATACTATCCCAGCCCTGGTCACCCAGGGTGCCATCCCAGCCCTGTCTGCCCTCCATGCCTCCCACAGCAGAGCATCCTGACCTGTTTTTGGCAGCACCATCCCCTCCTCCCTGCAGCATTTTGACACTCCAGGGCATTTCCTGCCTCAGCCCAGACACAAGGACCCCTCAGAACTGCATTTTCAGCCCCACACCAAGGATTTTGTCCCAGCCCAGGTCATCCAAGGAGCTCCCTGGTGCTCATGGCCACCTCACAGACCCTCTCCAGCCCTGCTGGGCACTCTGACCCCGGGGAAAAAGGCTCTTTGCCCTCGGATTCAAAGCTCCCATCACAAATCTATCCCAGAGCAGTGATTTCCTCCCTGCCCCACTGCAGGGTCTCTCCCTCTCCTCGGCCTGAGGACAGCCGGGCCAGGCACAGAGCTGCAGTGATGCAGCCCCGGCTCAGGCCCAGGGGGAGCAGGGTGAGCCCCGAGCATGGGTGTGGGGAGCTCCCCTGGGAGAGGCTGGGAGAGCCAAGGCCACGCTGGGAATGCCAGCGAGGACCAGGAATGCCAACAAGGATCGGGAATGCCAACGAGGACCAGGAATGCCAACAAGGACCAGGTCCCAGGAAGATGCCACAGCCCCAAGCAGCCGCAGCCTCATTCCGCTGCTAATTGATCTCCTGATCTTAATTAAATGAGGCAGGAGATACCACAAGCACAGTGTGGGCTGGCAGAGGTGCAGAGGAGAGCGGGTCCATTCCTGGGGAAACACGAGGACAGTGCCACGGGGAGCATCTGCCACAGCAAGGAGGGGACGGGAAAGGAAAGGGCCTGGTGTGGGGCTCAGTGAGGGAGCCCTGGCATGGATTTGGGACCATCCTTGGTCCTGAGGGAGCTTCTCACCCCTGTGAGGTCCCAGCACACTGAGCAGACGGGCAGTGCCCATCGCTGTGCCCCTCTGGAGAGCCCTTGCATCAGCCCTCCCTGCCCGTGCCACGGCACACAGCCTTGCCCTTGTCCAGGACATTTCCCCCCAGACACAAGGAGGAATTCCCTGTCCCTTTTCCTCGCCCAGAGCAGCTCCATCAGGACACGGAGCAGAGAGGCCCTGGCAGCCTCGAGGACTTTGGCAGGAGTGGTTTTTTGCTGCTGGATGCTGCAGCCCCACAGAAGCCCAGAGCCTCCCAGCAGCAGCAGCAGGTGCCTCCACAGCTGGGCAGGAACGGGAACAAGGAGAGGGAAGTGCAGCACGGAAGGGCTTTGGGGAAGTCGGAGTTGAGCTAATTCTGCAGAGGGAACAACTCCCCCAGACGAGTTCCCCACGCTCCTGGCAGCAGCCAGGGAGCAACTGCAAGTCATGGCAGGAAAAGCAGAGCCAGGAATCCTCACTCCTGCTGCACTCAGCATCCCCCCAGCCCCAGACCCCAGTGCTGCACAGCCCTGGGGGCTGAGCTCTGCCAGGGCAATGTCTGCAACCTCTTCCCTTTCCTGTGTCCCTTTGGGACTGAAGGCAAATGGAAATGGTGCCTCAGAGAGGGAGAGAGCAGGGAACACACACTGAGGGCTTCCTTTAGCTGATGCCTTGGGTTTGAACTTTTCTCTGTTCCCAGCCCTGCCCTGCCCAGTGTCACTCTGCAGTTCCCTGGAGCTCGTTCAGTGCTGTTCTCTCATGCTCACACACACACAACAAAGCCTCTCCAGCTCTCCAAGGACACCCAGACCCTCCTAGGCCCAACAACTGCAAACCACAAGCTTGGGGACAGGGGGGCAAGCTTGGGCAAATTCCATCCTTGCCTGGCTTCTGCTTGGGGAATTGATGCTGAGATCCAAGTGGGAAGAACTCGGGAGCTGTCCTTGTCCATGTTGGGATGCACTGAGGCAGGAGCCTCTGGAGCCCAGAGTGTACCTCTGAAGGCCTTTCCAACCAATCCCTCCTTGATTCCTTTATCCCTGCCTGCTCTCTGTTCCTAGGGAGCCATTTAAGGCATCATAGCCAGCCCAGGACTTCTTGGACATTTGCTGCTCCCCCCTCACCATCAGCCTCACACTCACACAGCAAAATCAAGGATGTTTTGGCTTTCCAGGCAGGGAAATCCAAGGTCCAGTCCTGCAGGTGTTCCCAGTCCCTCCTGTCCCTCACTGCACTGCTCACCCAAGGGATGCTACACCTTGGCCAAGGGAAAGGTCTCCAAGTCCACTGGAGAGGGACTGGGGCCAAGGCATGGAGGGACAGGACACAGGGAATGGCTTCCCACTGGGAAGGCAGGACCCTGGATGGGACATTGGGAAGGAATTGTTCCCTGGGAGGGTGGGCAGGCCCTGGCACAGGTGCCCAGAGCAGCTGTGGCTGCCCCTGGATCCCTGGCAGTGCCCAAGGCCAGGCTGGACATTGGGGCTGGGAGCAGCCTGGGACAGTGGGAGCTGTCCCTGCCATGGCAGGGGTGGCACTGGATGAGCTTTGAGGTCACTTCCAACCCAAACCATTCTGGGATTCTCTGATTCCAGGCAAAGCCAGTCTGATGTCCCTTGGATGGAAGCCTCTCTCACTGGATGCACTTCCAGCTTCCCCAGGTGCCTGCTGCTGGGGTGGGCGTGGAGGGGACACTCCCTGGCTCGCTGCCACCCCACAGGATGAGCCCCCATGGGGGACTCCAAGGGCATTTCCTGGGTGTTGGGAAGCAGAAGCAACAGCTGCCTTGTGACTTCCCGAAAAATCTCTCTTTTCCTGGGCTGGATCCTGGTTTTGCAGGGGCTGAGCACAGGACAGGGAACTGCAGGATCAGCTCAGGGGAGGGAGGGGAGCACCAGGAGCATCCTGCCCAGGGTTCTCTGGAGGCACAAAGGCTCAAAGGGGGAGATGATGCTCGGAGCTTGCTTTGCCTGCCAAGCCCAATCCCTGGAGCTGCCCGAGCGTGGGACAAACCCTGGGATGCCCAAAAAGGCCACGAGAGCTCTCAGGCTGCTCTTGTGCAACTCCAGGAGTCGATTTTCTTCTGGCAAAGCACTGAAATGACCCAGACTGAGCCGCACGAGGCAGCTCGTAAACACCCCCGGCCTCCCCGGCGGCTCCTTCCCGGAGAAGAGTCCAAGTTTGACGGAACATTTTCCACCGCGCTGAAAACAAGGATAATAATTATCACTGGCGGAGTTTCTGCGCAATAAAACCCAGCAGGGAAATGGGAGCAAGGTCAGCAGGGCTGACAATGGCTCCTTTGCCCGAGCAGGCTCCCACTGCAGCTGGCAGCGGGGCCGTGCCCGCAGCGAGGGGCATGGGAGGGATCCCCATGGGCGTGAGGCCCAGGCTCGGCCCCACAGCCCCACAGCCCCCTTATCTCCCCGGCACAGGCCTGGGTGGGCTCAGCGGGGCCAGCCCCGAGGCTGGGAGCCTCTGTTTGTTTTGCTCTTTTTGAATCTGGGACTCCCAAGTTTCCTCCTAAACAAAGTTGTTTCCAGCGGGGCCGGGTCAGACGTCAGAGCTGGTTGGGAGCTCTCAAAGAGCCAGAAACTCCCCTGAGCTCTCCATGAGCCTTCTCCCACCTGGCTGGACAAGCTCCAGCCCCTGGGGTTCTCCTCCAAACAACAGCACTGCAGAGCTGCCACCCACCCTCGGGACACTTCCAGCCCTGGGGCTGCAGCGACTGGAGGTGCTCGAGGCACAGGCTGAGAGCTTCCGTCGTGTTTTCCGTGCTCACTTCCATCCTCGGGGGCCATGGGTGAAAATCAGGACTTTTAAAAGCTCTTGTGATCCCGAATGCCACAAGGGGAAGTGAATTTTCCTTATGCAAGCAAAGCTACAGGAAGGGAGGGAGACAGACAGCAAATGAGAGAATCATGGAATGGGTTGGGCTGGAAGGAATCTTAAATCCCATCCCATTCCACCCCATCCATGGCAGGGACAGCTCCCAATGTCCCAGGCTGCTCCCAGCCCCAATGGCCAGCCTGGCCTTGGGCACTGCCAGGGATCCAGGGGCAGCCACAGCTGCTCTGGGCACCTGTGCCAGGGTCTGCCCTCCCTCCCAGGGAACAATTCCTGCCCGAAATCCCATCCATCCCTGCCCTCTAGCACTTTGAAGCCATTCCCTGTGTCCTGTCCCTCCAGCCCTTGGCCCCAGTCCCTCTCCAGCTCTCCTGGAGCCCCTTCAGGCCCTGCCAGGGGCTCCGAGCTCTCCCTGAAGCCTTCTCCAAACCCCTGTGGATCTCCATTCTCACAGCCCAGGTCCCCCCTTGGCTGCAGGATTGGTGTCACGGGGTGGCCGTGACGTGGGGTCCGGCCGGGCTGGACATTGCTCCCGTGGGATTAACAGCCCCTGACGAGACCTTTGAGACGGGACCGAGCCTTGGCAGGGCCTCGCGGGGCTCCTGCTTTGCACAGCTCCACACAAACCTCTCCCGCAGCCCCTGCCCCGGCTCACTCCCCACGCCACGGAGCCGTCCCGCATCCCCTGTCGCGACTCTCCCAAGGCCCCGCTGGCTCCGCAGCCGGCGCTGGTTTTAATTATGCCCCAAAATCCGGAATCCAGCTGCTCCCACACCGCCGGGGCCTCGCGGCGTTCCGCTAAGAAAAGCGAAATAAACGCCGGGGGGAACTCGCAGCCGACAACTGCGGGGCTGCTCCCTCTGCTCCCTCTGCTCCCCCTGCTCCCCCTGCTCCCTCTGCCCCCTCTGCCCCCCCTGCTCCCTCTGCTCCCTCTGCTCCCCCTGCTCCCTCTGCTCCCCCTGCTCCCTCTGCTCCCTCTGCTCCCCCTGCTCCCTCTGCTCCCTCTGCTCCCTCTGCTCCCTGCCCACGCTCCCCTTCCAGGGCAGCCGCGAGTCTCCAGGGCGTTTCTCCACGGGAAAAGTTCTTCCGATCCCCTTTTTCACGGGAATCCCTGCGCTGCCCTGGGTAGGAGGGCGAGGGAGGCTCCTCTCCAAGCCCGCAGCTCCGGGCAGCGAGCCAGCAGAATTCCCGGGATTCGGGGGGCCACGGAGCAGGGGGGGGATGCTCCCGGAGGCACCGCCAGGTCTGCGGGGAACAAAGCGCCCAGAACTCCTTCCCTAAAGGAATTTCAGCCACATTCCTGCGTTTTTGTGCTTGGCAAAGGCTCGAAAACATTATGATTGTTTGGAACCCCCCTGGGGAAGGAAGAGGAGCAGCGATTCCCCCCCGGGCGCAGGGATTTGTGCTGGAGGCAGCTCGGGGCTGGGGTCTGGGCCCCCCAAACTGCAGCACTGTCACAAAGCAGGTGACAACGGGGGGGCTGCAAAGCCACCGCAGCCATCAGGGGACAAACCGCGAGGTGCAGCCGTGCCACAGCTTCCCAGGAGAGACAGACCCCGGGAAAACCCTGCCCTCGGACCTCGGGCCCCCCTGCCCCCCGGGACCCCTGCCCAGGGGGGATGGATCCTCTGGCGCCTTGTCCGGCACGATTCCCTTCCGGGGGGACACGGAGGGACGCCGAGCCAGCTCCTCTCCCACGACACCTTCCCGGCGCCCCCGTGATGTCCCACCCCTGCCACCATGTCCTTCCTGGAGCATCCACAGGCCCTGCGATCCCCCCGTGTCCTTCCGGGGTCACACACGGGCCCCCGGCCAGCCCAGCCTGGGGACACCTTCCCATGGCACCACGGCCCCTGGGAGACCCTTGCCGGGGCAGGCACTGCCCGTGGATGAGCATTCCCGGGGCAGGCACGGCCCATGGATGAGCATTCCCGGGGCAGGCACGGCCCATGGATGAGCATTCCCGGGGCAGGCACGGCCCATGGATGAGCATTCCCGGGGCAGGCACGGCCCATGGATGAGCATTCCCGGGGCAGGCACGGCCCATGGATGAGCATTCCCGGGGCAGGCACGGCCCATGGATGAGCATTCCCGGGGCAGGCACGGCCCATGGATGAGCATTCCCGGGGCAGGCACGGCCCATGGATGAGCATTCCCGGGGCAGGCACGGCCCATGGATGAGCATTCCCGGGGCAGGCACGGCCCATGGATGAGCATTCCCGGGGCAGGCACGGCCCATGGATGAGCATTCCCGGGGCAGGCACGGCCCATGGATGAGCATTCCCGGGGCAGGCACGGCCCATGGATGAGCATTCCCGGGGCAGGCACGGCCCATGGATGAGCATTCCCGGGGCAGGCACGGCCCATGGATGAGCATTCCCGGGGCAGGCACGGCCCATGGATGAGCATTCCCGGGGCAGGCACGGCCCATGGATGAGCATTCCCGGGGCAGGCACGGCCCATGGATGAGCATTCCCGGGGCAGGCACGGCCCATGGATGAGCATTCCCGGGGCAGGCACGGCCCATGGATGAGCATTCCCGGGGCAGGCACTGCCCGTGGATGAGCATTCCCGGGGCAGGCACTGCCCGTGGATGAGCATTCCCGGGGCACGCCCGGGCCCCGCCACACCCTAATCCCTACGGCACTTCCCCGGGGTGTCCATGGAAGCCGTGATGTCCTTCTTCCTCCTCCAGCACCCACCCTGGGTACCCAGGGACCCCACCGTGCCCTACCCGGGCCACACGGTGATCCCGTGGCACCGAGGGATTCCCTGTGCCCACCCCGGAGCCCGCTGCCCCTCCAGGGGTACCCGGGAATGCCGGGCCACCACCCCGGGCCACGCGAGGTCCCCGTGACACCAATCCCAGGGCACACGGGGGTTCCATGCGCCCACCCTGGGGCACACGGTGACTCCCCTGGCGCCCATCCCGGGGCTCTCTGGGACCCCCTGACGCCCCCCGAAGGCACCCAGTGACCCCACGGCGCCCACCCAGTGCCCCCCGGTGCCCCCGGAGCCCCGGCCCGGCCGCTCACGTGCCCTGCCCCGCACTC
>VZTN01002003.1:0-39573 GCA_013400515.1 Erpornis zantholeuca | reverse complement strand
TTTTGAGGGTTTTTAAATTAATGTTTTAACCATGTTGTAAAAAGGTGAGTTTCTTTAGGGCTTTTTCCTGTGTTCCTCTGGACTATGACTGTTCTTATTATTATTGTGTCTGAGCTAATAACAACAATTTGTTTTATGTGTCAAGAATTTAATGAGACTAACAATAAATTATTCTGTCTACATGTCAATTGTGTTCCCTGTTTGCCTATAACAGGATTTTGAGAGCAGTATGAATAGGTGTATAGATCAGTTTTGTGTAGAATTACTTGAGAATTAATCTTTTTTAAATGGCAGCGTGGGGATCTGCAACAAGGCTGACATCCTTAGAGTAATGGAGCTCAGAACATGATTCATTCAAAAAACACAGACATTGATTTTAGGATAAGATGGATTGCACTAAATACATTACTGAGTATATAAACTAGATAAACTCCATTGAGTATTCAGTGGTAAGACTAGCTGTAAGTCCTGTATGGAGATGCTCATATTTAGTCACAAAGAAAGGACCCCTGAGACCCCATCGGTCCATGTCCAGGAACAGACAAACTCATACCTTCATGGAATGCTTCTTCTGGCCGATGGAGGAAAAAAATCAGCAATAGATGTATGCAGGAGACAAAGCAATGAGTGGTGAAGTTTTCCTGAAGACTTCTGCCGCTGGAGTATTCCTGGATTGCCCCTGTACCAATAGGTTGAGGTGCTGTTAACTCCTACATTAGTCACCATTAGATGAAGACACAACATTTTTTCCATAGGCAGGGCCATATGTATCTACAGCAAATTATAAGCTCAGTCATTCCTCTCATCTGAACAAAACAAAATTCAAGAGTGAAGTTTGGAAATTATATGTGTAAACAAATTTTAAGAAGAGAAAAATACACATCCTGTTTGAACACTAACTTTTTAGCCAGCCCTCCTGAAGACTATAGTAGAACTTCTTTGGCATTGGTTTATGAGAACAGAACATTTTGTTCAGTAGAAATCATGTGGATTTCTGTAGAAATGCATGTGGAACAACAAACCACTCAATTCTTCTTTCATTAAACTTTTGGACACTACCTACAAGGTGAAAGTGAACCCTGCAGTGATTAAAGATTTGTTACTGTGCGTGGATTGCTAAAGTAGTTTCTAATGAGTTAATGTCTCTGCCTGTAGCCATGGCCCTAACAAACTCCTCACAGAAATTGTGTTAAAGAAGGGGCAGGACGTCTTTCTGAGAAGGGTAAGAGGGATGAGGGCTTTTTTCAAATCCACATTCACAGTATGTGATACTGGATGCTTTTAAATCCTGCCAACGTGATAAGACTTGGGTACCTGTCTCAGAATTACATCTCTTTTCTCCTTTGGAGAAAGAGGTCTCTGAACACAAATTTTATCAAATAGGAAAGAGACTCTGAAACCACACATAAGATTCACTGGAGTCTATCACTCTGGTTTTTAACCTTATATTTCCTGTCCATGGGACCATGTCAAGCCAATTGATGAAGTGCAATGTCCAAGTTTATCAGCATTCGCCTGCTGCACTCTCTTGTCTCACTACTGTTCCATAGATGAGCTGGCAACACTCATTTACAGAGTTTTTTTTAAATGGCAGCTTTAAAAAGTTCTAAGTTGTACAGCTTTTATTTTCCTTCTTTTTGGGGGGGCATGGAGGAGGGAATCTGTGGAGGAAACCTTCCTGCATGGTTTCATATTTCATTCAGGGATGGCATTTAGTGCAGCCAAGCCAACATTTTTCTTTTTTCCCCCCAGGTTCGTTTTACCCGAGTATTTGACTGCAAATATTTGATAGTAGTTTTTGTAGTTAATAACCCACCTTATTTGGTTTCTTGGCTTTTTTTTTCACTTTTGTCACCTGGATTCCACTGTAATGAACACAGAGGATATATATCGTCCTGCTTGTCTCTGCTTTGAATACCTCTCATACATGCTGCATGTTTCTTCAACAGTCCTTGATTCTAATCAGTTTTCAGCAACTCATTTGTCTTTCTCTCGACAATTTCAGTGCTCATGTCGCAGTTCTTCCCTGCTGTCACTTTCTGAACGCATCTTCGTGGGTATTTTATTCAGTGAGTACTGTGATGGACTAGTTCGAATTCATTTACCAAGATGCTTTTTGCTACCTTTGTGTATAAGCAGAGATAAATTTAAGTCATACACAAGAACACAGTCAGTGAAAACACAAGAAATAATTCAATAGAACAAAAATGTTACATAAGGAATCCATAAAAAGATGGGGTTTGTAACAACAGTTTTCATGCCCAGATATGATTATCAAACCAACAGTTATCCAAGATGTTGACTGAATGAGCAAAAAAGACTTTTATATCAGAAAATGGGCCCAAAAAGTACAAAACACAAGAAATCAAAATTATGTCAGTCAACTTTTCCTTCACAAACTGATTTTTTAACAAATCAAATACTAGAAAATGTTCATATTCTTCCTTGCCCCAAAGTTATTAGTTGTAAATTTCCTATTATTGACCTATGGAATTTCTATTTCAGGAGTTTGTAATTGTTTCAGAAGAAGTTTTGTGTCTTCAAAAAACAACAAATAAATGAAAAATCATTTCATAGTGTTCTCCCACTTCTTTCTATTTCCAGTCCATTCTCCAGAATGAAACCCTGGTTCCAAAGAACTGTACCTAATAAAGGAAACATTCTAATGAAGGGAAATTAATTTGCAAACAATTTATTATTCTGTACATATTTCTTCCTGCAGGGCAGTATCCAACTCAGCAAAAGGCATCATGGGTGCAATACCAGTCTCTATACTTAATTTTTTTGTCTATCCTGTGTTTTATGAAAATTAGTCTGTTATTCTGTAAGAAGGAGTTCAAAGGCAAATCCCCAACTCTTCATGTTAGAGATGAGTCATGTATTCTTGGGTAAGTTTCAATTTTGCAGTGACACAGGGTTATCCTTAGGGGTTACACGTTCAAATATTCCTCTAGCCAGCTGAATAAAGGCTTCCAGGTGCATCAGTCCTTCCGCAGAATACCAGCATCAAGAGCGAGGACTTGTCACACCATGATGCAGTCATCAAAGCCACAAACTCGTCCTCTGTTTTGAACTTAAGACGATTGCCTAGTAGCAAGACCATATCAGCAGTGAATCAGCAGGAGTGTGTCATTTTTGTTAAATTACTGTTATAGAGTAAAGCCTAAGATTGCTGTTACTATGCTATATTTTTAAGGTAAGTGATGGTTCTGCTCAGATTTTTTTTCTGAAAATCTGTCTCAAGGGAGAGAAAGATTTTTTTTTAAACCAAAAAGGCATAAGATATAAAACATACATTAAAATATTTCAGATTTGATGCTATTTTTCTTTTTCTTCGTTGTATTTCTTTTGATTAAAAGTTTCAGTGTTTTCAAAAGAGCAATAAAGTTTCCAGCTTTCACTGCAAATAAGATTTTAAAAAGTGAAATGAGGAGCCAAAGGATATTATATCCAAGAAAAAGTGTTTCTCTAGCAGAGTCCAAAAAGGGGCTTTTCTTTCTGCAGAAAAGCACATAGAATGCCTGTGCTTAAGAGAATGGAGTCTCGTCTTCCCTCAGAGCATTGCGTTGAGTTCCCAGTCTGTACTCAGTGGTGGCCACATACACCACTGCACTCAAAGGGAGAAAATGAAGGTCATTTTCACCATTATTCTTTCCACCTTGAAGATTTCTCTACAATGGAAGCAGTGCACTATAGCTAACCCACTGCAAATTAACTTTTAAGAATGTGTTTAATTAAAGCACTTACGAGAATTATCCGTGTTAACTGCTAAATACAGAGTCAAAACCTTGATACAGCATTACTCAATCCTTAACAGAGGTCACTTACATTACAGAATGCAAAATAACTAGCAATAAACCAGTGAGGTGCTAAGGACTTCCTTCAAAATGGATCTTGAAAGTACTCAGCCTATGCCAGGTGTGAGTCTTTCCTGGTAACACATACTTTACATATGCAGCTTATATATTGTGGTGATTAGTTTGATAATGGCTGCAGACAGGGAAACAAAGACAATTCAACTTGCAGATTCAGAGGTGAATCAGGACTGATTTAAGACAGAGAGCCATAGGCCCCTGTTTTGAAAATGATCCTATAACTGGTCCAGCATTTGAGATACCAGTCCCAATCTCCGTGTGTCAGGCAGTGACTCTGAACATAGGTAACTATTCCCAGGATCCAGGCATGCAGAGATGCCCACAATAGCCTGGACCTTATCCTACTGTATCTGCATACTGCTGTTCTACTTAATCCAGAACTCATGGAAGTCAGTAAACCCTGACAGAGTTCTTTTTTTCCAGTTCATGATTCCTTCAGAGGTGTATGTTCCTGTGAATGTATTAATTAGCTGAGGATACTGGCAGAGATAGCCAAGCAAATGTTTTGCAGGCTGTGACTGACTTACGACAAGATCTGATCACACATTCAATCTCCACCCCTTGTGGCTTCATCTGGGCACAAGCTCCAGAGTCAGATGCATGAAATGACTTTTGAATTAAGTCTAACTCTGTCTATAGTGATTAGATAGCAAAGAATGGGCTCTGAATTTCCAGTGGGGCATTTCTGTGGCACTGGTTATCCTTATGCGTAATTTTCTACAACTATGTTTACTCTCAGTGAGAGTAACTTCCAAATGACATTTTACATCACAAACAACAGACATAATCTAATTCCTGGTTGTGGAATAAGCAGCAAAGAAAATAAATTAATTGTGAGGATAAACAACAAAAGTTTTCCAACAAATAGACATTGCAATAACATTTGCAATTCACAGACCTCTCCATGGAGAACCAGAGACTGTCAGCAATTTTTGTGCAATCATGAGCTTGATTACACGTGTTAGAGAAAACTATTATCTTTTTTGGTTTTTAATTAATTTTGATTTTATTTATTGCTATTTACTGCAATTAATCATCAGAGCTGAAGAGAGGTAGTATTTGAGAAGAAAAGAAACCTCTTCTTACAGGCCAGTTTATTAAAGTCAGCGATTAAACCGACAAAAGATCAACAGAGTTGTGACAGAGACCTTTAAAAGTCACCGTAATTCACTTCAGTGCCTCTAAGAGGGATGTAACTTTTCACCCTAAAGCCTGAGACACTCATCTAACATGTCAAAAAGGTTTTCTCATCTTTCTCAGAATCCTGAGTTCAGTGCAGACACCCCCTTGTTACAAAACAAACAACTGCAGTCTCACAAGCATGCTTTCAGATACACTCATGTCTCTGTTGTCATTCCTGTGCTCTGCCACTGCCTTGTCACTCCTGTACACAATGACTTTGGTATTCTGTCAGATTCAAAACTTGCAGGCTGTTCACTTCCTTTCTCAGTGTTAGTGCTAGGGTTAGGGTTGGGTTAGTGTTTGGGTTAGGGTTAGGGTTAGGGTTAGGGTTAGAATTAGGGTTATGGTTAGGGTTAGGGTTATTTAATAGTGTCTCTTCTGATGACAATACTGTAAGGTGTTTTGACATGTTTCATAATATCTGCAACAGAAGCACTACATGTAAATCACAAAGGGAAATAACATTTCAATATAATTATAAGGATATCATCATTTTAGTTATTATTAATGCACCAGTACCAGATGATAACAGAATATTTTCCCATGGGGCTCATTTTTTGAAGGCACAATTTAAAAGGCGATTTTGACTTTAAAGGTGATAGGGTCACAGCTTTACCAGTGATGCTAGATTGTCATATTCTTATACATGTAATTCTGAGCACTCTTCCTGAATGCCTTCAATGCCAGCCTGAGCAAAGCAATGTTCTGCCACTCACACAGTCCCTGTCTCCCAAGGCACCAGAAGGGCACCATTACTGGTGGAAAACACAGCTTAAAAACTTTGATTTTTCTACCTTTCTTGTTCAAAATAAGGCCAAAAAGGAGTTGACACAATTTTTCAATGAAGGAAGCATTTTCCAGGAAGAATGAACTTTCCCAAGGGAGTGAAATGACTTAAAAGCTTTGCTCAAATTTAGTCTGTAGCCTCATAGCAAAGAGAGGGGATAACATGGAAATATTCAAGTGTTTTTGTTGTTTGGATTGCTATTGCTGTTCTTTTAAGATCCCAATATTTAAACATATAACACAAACATGCATAAAATCTGAGGCAGAATGCACCTTAGATAACCTTATTTTAGTTTTCCACCAGCTCCTATTTTTGTGTACTGGAAAATAAGAAGAAAGTGTAATAAATTTGTTTCTAATTGTGTGGATAACAAAATATTTAAATAGCCAATTCATCAATCACGTGATGAAGAGATGTTTCAGGCATCTTGTGTAGTGATCTGTGTGAAATGTCATAGAAATGTGAAAACCTGTCCTCATTGTGAACCAAGTGAAAAAATAACATGCTAAGTTCATAGCAGTGTTCTGGCAGTGTAGTTTTAAGGTGCCAAACAGGAAAAAGGGCAATGTGACAGAGTGAGTCAGCTGGAAGAGATTTGGTGTTGTATTCTTGAGTCACACAGGAAAAACACAGTCCTCTGAGACTTCGATCAACTCTTCTTCAGGCACTTCTGCCTGACTTGAGCTCCCATTTAGCTCAAGGACTGTTTTCAAACAGCCAGCACATCATTGCAACAAATCATCTGTGCCCAAGCTCCTCCCTGTGTCTTCTTGGACTTGGCCAAGGGGAGATCTCTCTGCATCTCCTTGCAGTGCTGGGATTGCCAGGTGCTGTTTATCCTTCTGCTGCTGAAAGTGCACTCAAAGCATTTCACTGCCTATGCCCCCAAACCCTCAGAGGTGAGGACATTTCTGATTTCTGGAATCACTATGAGAAGAAACTAGTATTTTATCAATGACTCATGAATATTCTCATTCTGTCCATCATTCATCTGAAAAGCACATTTGCACAGCCCAATGCAGAGTTAAAAGGATGTGCACACCTGCTTAGGGATAACTTGCATTCAATGAACAGGACATTTATATAGTGTTTAAATACTAACATAAATGCTGCATTCATATATCGATAAGGACACAACCTTATAATCATACTAGTTGCTGAAAACTGTGAATAACTTGGAGATGGGAGCCATAAAAAGTCAGGAACTAAAGGTGTGTTGAATGAGGTGTTGTATAGAGAGGAGATGAGCCAAAGAGCCTAAGTGTTTACAGAAGAGTTTTCAGAGTTTTGAAAATGTCCAGAGTTATATCTAGACAAACAAACAATCAAACCACTATGCTAAAGGGGTATCTGGAGTCCAGGATATCCTTCCAGGAGAAGGTTTCATAATGAGTGAAGAATGAAGAAAAATAATAAAGAAAGAAACCAGTGGAATGGGTGGATGTCAAAATTGAATGTCTCCCCGTATTATAAAAATACTAATAAAAATTCTTTCCTTCTAGTAATGTTATTTATAGATAGAAATGATTGCTTATAAGCTATTAATAATATTTAAATGCATTTCTCTCTGTGCACAAAACTCCTACAGATTCTCTGTGCAAGACAGGTCTCAGATCACTATGATGTGCAAAACTTTTTAATCCCAATGACCTGTTGTAGAAATATGTTTATTAGAGTTTCATTATATGAAATGCTACAACCCCAGTATTGGTGGAACCAGAATTCACTCTTCAAAGAGTCTCACTGAAGGTGGCAGGATTATGTGCCTGACTAAGTACATCACACTTCTGTATTCTATACTGTGATAAACTAAAACCTGTCCACAGCTAATCCTGGATTTTTTGTTGGCTTATAGACGACTTTCCAGTGCAAAACTGCATTGCTTTCTTTTTGTTTAATCACATGATTCATTGCTTCATTTTGAAGCTAAACTCCTTTTTATACAGTCATATAAAGTGATAATCAAAAAAGGCCCACTTTGGGGCTCTTATATCACTTTGTTGTTATAAACAAATGTTTATAGCAACATTTTCAATTGCAATGGAGCCTAAGACTAAACTTTGCAAGTTTTCAGCTCCCTTATGAAGTTGATACTAAATAATAATTTTATACAACTATGCCGTTTAAAACAATTTTTTCAAAGTGTATTGTGTTTCTACAAGACTTCAACTAAATGTATGCAACAGTCAGATATGTAAGAAGATGCCATTCACTATGGTATCATGTGAGATGATTCACCATGAGATTGATTGATTGAAAAAGGAATTATAATACTTTTTTTTTTTTTTTCCACAGAGAATCACAGCAATTTAACTCCTAACCCTTCAATCTGTGTTGAAAAAGAGAGCAGTCTCTGATAATTGCTTTTAAGAGAAATGAGAAGCCAATCTGGAAAAATCTGCCATCTGGATGCCACCAGTATGGCCAAACCAGACAGCTCAGCTCCGCTCCTGCTCCAGCAAGGATGCACACGTGGGCTGGATGGGCCTGCCTGCCTTCCTGCACACCCTGAGCCTTCCTGGTGCTTTATACACAGTGGGCTGCTTTGCCCTGGGTGGTGCAGGCAGGATGAAGAGGTGACCTGCAGCTCACACTGGGGCCAAGGTGCATCTGAGAGGAGGTGATGAGAATGAGGAAGCCAAATCAGCTACAGACACACAAAAAAAGAGAACAAAAACGTGTTGAAAGCATGTGGGATAAGCCAATCACTTTTATATCACCTTCAGAATATCACTGTTGACTTTCAGGAGGCGGAATAGCACTTAAAAAAGGTAGAGTTTATGCATATTGGAGGATTGGGAAAAATATTGCTTGTGTTAACAATAACGGCGTAACTGATAAAAGATTCAGTTCAGTAAGAGTTTATCCTCAGGTTGTGCTGAAAACTGAGAGAGCAGAGTAATTAGTTCGTCCTGTTAACTCAGCCTAAGGAGCGATTTATATTTTTGAAGCCAGAGGGGATTTAGTGTAGCCATTAGATGTTATGTCCCTGTAATTAAGGGAAGTTTCTCCTATAGGCATAATTTTTTTAAAAAATATGAAAAATTATCCAATTTCAATTCCCCACATAGGGTAAAAATATCTTTCTTGTATTGAAGTTCTATGACTCCAAACTGAATTTCACTACAATTGATAACCTCACTAGTGCTCTATATTTTAGTGGTAGCATATTTAATACATCCCTTGCTGTCATGAATATGTAAATCCAAGTTGAAGGTTATAGTTTTAAATGACAATACAGAGTCTCTTTATTAAAAAGGTATTTTTCCAGTGATGACATATGCACATAATTTGGAAGCTCTTTCTTTCCTTCAAGTCCTTTCTTTCCTTTCATTTTCCATCAAGGATGCATGGAAGGAAGTATGTCTGTTCTACATAATCCAAGGAAGTATGTCTGTTCTACAAATGGCAGATTATTCTCCAAGAAAGTGGGAAAAGAGCAGTGGGCAAGGACAGCTATTTTTGCTCATACAGACACCAATGCAGAGAACTGGATATCCTGGTGTTAACATTCACAAAAAGGGAGTGTGCCAGCAAAAATTAATAACCAACTCATTTTCTTATAGCGTTTGAAAGGAGTTAGGTAAATTCCTGACATATTTTATTAGAAGGCTTTTTGCAAGAAAAATATTTACATCTTAGATATTTTGTCCTGCAGTTAAGTAACTCCTAACAGATTAGGTTTATCATTGGGTGTTTTTCATATCAGGGTAGCAGGATGTGTTTCTCCTGTTCAGTACTAGCAGAACTTGTCATAGTCTGTTGTTGTGCAGAGCAAAATATTGTTTTTGTAAAAGACACAGATCTAAAGGAGCTATAATTGTAACACACCAGATAGGGAGCTGTCTGCTCTTCCAGAACTGAGTTTTTTTGTTATGGATTTGTTGGGGGGTGTGTTTAAATATAATTTCTCATCAGATTTTAAGAATATATGCCATTTTGGGCTAGGGTGTGTATTGAGGAGAGTATTGGTTGATCTCTGAAAGACTGAAACCAATTGGGCCACTGGTATTTGTAGGAATGAGGACAACTACCAAGTGACGAGGAGCTGATGAAAGGGGGCCATACAGCTCTGTCTATGCTAAAACCTGTAGGCTAGGACAGAAAATGAGCCCCAACAGAAAACCTGGCTTCAGACTGGACCATCAAATGAGTTTCTTGCTGCATGGCAGAGTGAACCAAAGCCCACACAGCCATGGAAAAACATTCCCACATTTTTTGTTCAGTCTCCTGAGAATAATGAGCATGGGAGAGACCTGGCTTCATGTAAACCTGTCTAGGACTACCATAGTGCAGCATTATCAACACCTAAAGATTTTTCACTAACACTACAATAAACAAATTTCTGAGCTTAGGCCCATTATGACCAATATTTTGTCTCACTATTTTTCTGTTAATGTCCAAAACTGCTTCGGCAGATAAAACCCCTTCATTTGCTAAACTAATTATTGGTTGTTAAAATAAGAATTGCAATTTACCACTTACCATTGAATTCTTAATTTGGCAGTTTATGAAATTTAAGAACACATGAAAGCACATCACAGATGAAAGGATGTGTGTTTAATTGCTTAACAGATTTGTTGCTGTGCAAAGACTGCAGAGCTGCTGTCCAAGAGTGATCCCTTGGGCTTCTTCCCTCTCGCTTTCAGAAGTGAGAGCTATCATTATAACAAAGAACTCTCCTTCCAGGAGATTTTTCCAGACTGGTTTTCGTAAGTGTGGAAATTCATACTTATGAGGTAGATCTAAGAACAAATCAAAGTACACTTTGAGAGTCTGGCATTCTTGGCTGTGAAATGAATGGTAAATCTTCCACTGGCTCTAAAGTCAGAAGGAGCAGCTTCAAAAGCAAGTCAAAAATGCAAGACTTTAATGCTTCAGGAGTGAGATTTGTCACTGCAAACAGTACCTATGCATCACATGAGCTCTGCAGCTGATGCTTAACCTGGCCTAAGAGATACACAAGCTGTCAGCTGGCAGTTTGTATGAGAAAATATCACATATATTTGTGAAAAAACACACTGAAGACTGAAGGCTAGCTCTTCTTCTATTTTCATAAGCACAGTCTAATTGGATATGATAAATAGCATAAATGTTACTGCCTTCATATTTCTGCTGATAATAAAGTCAAATTCTCATTTGGTATTGTCGTACTTCTAAAATTTTAATGAACCATTATGATAAGAACCAATTTTCTCTGTTTAATCTTATCTGAACATAAGAGGCTCAGAACAGCACAATTACTGTGCTAGGGCATATATAGAAAATTACGCATTATTACTGAGCTCCAAAGTAGAGAAAGAGAAGATTTCCAAAGGCACAAAGTGTTTAAGGCTATAATTCCTGTTCGCACTAATAAGAAACTCTCACAGCACCATTAACAAAGTAAACAGATTTTCAATATTCTAAGGTGACAAAAATAAAATCATAGACATAAGCAAACAGTTTTACATTGTATTTAAATTTTTTTGTTGTTTACTCATTCTTATTTCCAGATTCATACCTTTATATTTAAGACTTCATACTTGAGATCAAGGACTGTATCTATCTTGTCAAAGTGACTTTAGTCTGAGAAATAGAAATAGCAAAGCATATATTTTCACACAATGAATTTATTGATGGATTTCTGCTCTTTGTCAAATTAATTATCAAGAGCTATTTGATCTTATGTGAATGGATAAATATACTGGATCAAATATTTATAGACTAAAAGATTCAAGATGAAATGTCAGATATCATGGCTAACAGTATTGCTGCACACCTCAATGCCTCAGCCTGCAGGCACAGCGTCCTGCCCAGGTCTCAATCCAAAGTTAATGATCCCACTGTCTTTTCTACTCCATCATTTTTATCTTCAGTGCCATTTATTTCTGTTATAAGTATGATTGTGATAACACAAAGTTTCTGGCATGTCACTGTTTTTTCCAAAGAGGTCTTAAGGCAAGGAAAAAGGAGAAAAAAAGAAGCGAGAGACCAGCACAGAAAACGAACAGCATCCTCACTGAAAAGGAAGGCCTGCAGAGCTCATTGCTAGATCTGATCACAAGTGCAGTGAGACCCACTGCCAGCAGCTCTTATGCTCTGATAATGACTTCTCCACTACCAGGCAATCTCAACCTCATGACTCTGCTTAATTCCTCCATGAATCATGTCAAGGAGTCAGTACCCCCTCCAGCAGGGAACAAAATCCTGCTATCCACATATTCCAAGATTTGAACACTTTCAAGAAAAAATATTCCTCTTTTCACACTACAGATTGTAGGTTGTCTCTCTAGCGCTCTAGTGCTTTGAGTCCAAGTCACAAGATCTTAAAATAATGAGAAGAAGCACAGAATAAACCATAAATCCTCGTAAATACAAACTTTTGCTTGTAGACACTGAAATAAAGGCTTTATAGGGGTGCTGCCTGAAATCTTGGCATTTTGCAGCCTCTCAATATCATGAGAGAACAAAGAAAGCTTCAGCCACTGTTTGTTGAGATGTGAGATTATGTTTTGGTTATATCCCCACAGGTAAGGGTTGGAGTAAAAACATGATTAATAGTTTCTATGCAGTCTTGTAAATAAAACCACATCTTCTGGGGGGATATAAAATAACAGTTTTCCTTCTGCTCACAGTGAAATTATGCTCTGGTAAGTTTAAACACCCTTAAACACCTAGTTGCCTTCTTGCTTTGCTCCTGGTATGGTCTCTGTTTTGGATAATATGGACAGCCAATATACACATGGCTACAGGATTTTATGCCTCTGAGAGACTGATTCTGGCATCAGCGTCATCCTC
Organism: Erpornis zantholeuca; assembly: GCA_013400515.1. NCBI lineage: Eukaryota > Metazoa > Chordata > Aves > Passeriformes > Timaliidae > Erpornis > Erpornis zantholeuca. Next base: position 26,949 of record VZTN01002003.1, on the reverse strand, counting down.
TCTCACCCTCTCAAGCATGTAACACCAGGGATGTTGCACCAGGGATAACAGTAAGGGAGGAGGCAATGAGAACAACTAAAGGATGAAACATCAAAGTGAACACTAGGAAAGAAAACAGAAGGAACAAGGGAGAAACATCATTTTCCGGAATGTTGTTCCTCTGTTTCAATATCTTTGCAATGGGGATCATTCTACTCTGGCCAGAGGAGAAGTTTGAATTAATTCTTCCTTTCATTCTACCTCATCCTACAACCATCTGACAGACACCTGCAATCAAACCCTGGTCTGCAACTATACAGCCAGGAGTACCTACTGTGGGGTCCAAGCAGCCAGAGCAGAACTAAAAACAGCAGTCACACCACTAAAAACTCCAGGGCAGCAACAAAGGCAGCAGAGCCATGGTACTGCAGGTTAATAAATGTGTGAGAAAAAAACACCTCTCCTCACCCCCTCAGTTGTCAAGCCAGTGACTTCTTGATTGTGGCAAAATGCAGTTGACATGGAAGTCCCATGGTATCACTGGCATTTTTTCCTCGCCAAGGGCTCTGGAACTGTGTGGTCTGTCCTGTGACAGTGCTCAGCCAGCTGGCTGCTCTCAGATACACTGAGACTTCAGTGATGCCACCACCTACATATAGGGAAAACCTTTCATAACTGCAGCTTGTGTGCCCTTAGCATCTCACTTAACTTTTGGGGCCTGGCTGCTTGACCCTTGGTTTGCCATTCCGGGCACAGCCCGATTCCTTGGAAAACTTTACACATGGGGATGCAGTTATATGAAATTAAGGAGCACCTAAAGCAAGTAAAGAGTAATAAGCCACTATGGAAACAGACAGACAGCAGGTACACAGTTCACAAATGTGACTGCTAAGGTTCTAGGTGGCCTCTGAAATCACCTTGCTTGGATTCCACATGGGACAATGTCAAAGACTTGCAAGCAGACAGTCCAAGAGAATATATATATGGTGGGGGATTTTCATTCAGCTCTCCATCTTTAAATCCGGTGGTTATCTTTACTATGACAATATCCCACGGATGCTTTAAATAGGCTAGTCATCTAAAAATTTTATATAAAGAAGCAGAGAATCATCCCTACTCAGGAATTTCCACCACTTTTCTCAGCTCATTTTCCCATTTGCTTTCCTTCTCACATTTGCTCGTATAGAAAATCTTGCTCTTGTCACCACACAGAAAATCCACTGCTACTTTATGCTTCCCATTCCTCAAAGGATTCTGGTTCTGCTACAGTGTTTGGAATAAACAAAAGTGTCATGGAAGTGTGCCATGTAGTCTTGTTACTATATTCCAACAGATGGTAAGCTGTATTGTTCTGAATGCCTGCACAAGAAGAAGCTGTGTCTATATCCTTGCAGGTTTTTTTCCTGAGGAGTTGGGAGCTGCAGCAAAGCAGCACTTGATGTAATTTTCTTCTATTGTTCCTAGTTCTGCCATACACATGTAAAACTAAACAAACTTTTTTTCCATTTTGAATGCATTAATCACACCCACAGTTTGAGAACAATGAAGAATTAGATTAACTTGTATTTGTAGATGTGCACGTTAATCTGCATAAAACACACATACACACTTTGCACAGATATGGGAAAGGTACCCTTTCTTTCTCTCATTGTATGTTGTGACTGTCTCCAGTGGAAGCTGGTGTAATGAGGGTCACATATCATGATTGTCAGATACAACATAGTAGCAATTACCCAGGCGAGCAGCAATTGTGACCACTTTCTGTTCAAGGGAACAATTTATAGAAGCGGCTTGTAGCTGACAAGATTAAAAGTGACCAAAGATGATGATTAAAAGTTTTGACTAACTCTGCTATCAGCAGTGTTATAAAACTGTAAAGCTGAGGAGGGAGATGCCTGCAATTGAACATTCAGACTAAAATGAAGGGCCCTTTTCAGTTTTACCTGCATTACAACATCAGTCATGATTTTCAGTGAACACTGGTCTTCAGAACACTTCTGTAGTGAGAGGTAATTGAGGAAATGAAATTTGTTACAAAACCCTACCCAGACACAGAAGTGTTTGTTTAGGAAGTGGTCAGTAGCTTCTTTCAAAGTGCTTGGGTGATCTATGGGCCATCTAGTCAGGGGACAGCAGCAACAAAATACTTATTATATATCATATATGTGTGTGTGTGACTGTACATAATTTATGATTAACAAACTACAGATTAGCAAGAATAAAAAGTATGATATGAAAAGTTCTCAGTCTCAAATATGTCAGCAGCACTGAATGACTTTGAATGAAATGTTTTCAGAACATAAATCAACTTAAGGACTGCTCCTAAACACGGAAAACAACTAAAATGATTTTGATGTTCTTTCCTGTATAGAAATAATAAAATTCTTCTTCCGAGGGACATGAAAAGCCCTGCAGGTCATTGGTTCCATATGAGATGGTGAGTAATACATTCAGTGCAGGCAGCACAGTGTGTGTGCTGGAGATTGAGCTGTGGATGCTGGAGTCCCAGGCAAGAGACCATGAAGTGGACCCTTTGCACAAAAAAAGGGCACAGGGACCTGAGGCCCAGCCAGGTGACCGGACAGAGAGAGGCACAGCAGAAGATGAGGACTCAGCAGGAAGAACCCGGAATTTATGCCCACAGACTGTGAGGACATAAAACCCAGGGGTTACTTTATTTGGTCTCCATTCCTGGAGGCACTCAGCTTGATCTGTTCCCATGTTACTGCATCATAAATAAATAGTTTTAAGAGGATGCAAGAGAAACACAGCATTGAGCCAATAAGAAAATCTGATCTGACTGTGTGACTGTGGTGGGTGTGTGTAGGGAGCCAAATGGGCTCACCAGAGCCACCTGCTGAGATGGGACTTCGGTCCCAGCAGTGCAGTCTGTTGTGGTGGGAGTGTGACTGCCACAGTACCCTCTGAACACACAGACAGGAAAGTTTCCTTAACATGAGACATTATAAGATAAGGTAGTATAAGCAATGTATCACACAGCCTTGAAAAATGCCAAGGGTCACATGGGCTAACCCAAGCAATCTGTCCTGCCCTTACAGTCCGTGACACTACGCTCGCTTGATGCACCTTTTATCTCAGTGTGGCTTGAAAGGAAAAACACATAACCAAGGTGCAGGAAGAAGAATTCAGAAGGAGAAAACAATGAAGGTTCTGTCTTCATTTATTCATTATTCCAAGGGTGGTATGAGACCTGATTGAATTCCTACCTTAGTTAATGTGTCAACAGGCATTTGGAATAGCAACTTTCTCCATTCAACCTCCTCTGACTGAAAGAACTCAATGTGCTTTTGTTCTGGTTTGAAAAAAAAAACCAAACCAGTGGGAGACACCAAGTCAGAATAACAATTTATTAAGAAAATTAGAATAAAGGCAGGGATAGGAAAGAAAAGAAAAAAAAAATAAAAAAAAAAATAAACACAATGGTTTGAACTGACAGAGTCAGATACTCTCTGTCAGATACCCCCCTCAGTCAGGGTAGCAGTAGCAGTCCAAAGGGATGGTGGCTGCAGTCCTCCTGAAATGATGGATGTCATTCAGTTGAGGCAGTGATCCAGTAAAAAGGGTCTGGTCTATCTCTGAAGGTCCAATGGTATGTAGCTTCTATCCTCTGGGAAATCCAGTTGAGAAGAAAGCTAAAACTGTAGTCTTCAAAACCTCGGTTATATCCAAGATGGGATGCTTGGCTCCTCCCCCTGGGCAGAGTATCTCACAATGAGATGGTGAGTCATGAGATAAGGCCTGATGGGCCATTAACAGGAGATAGTCCAGGAGTGAGTTATCTCTGAGTCATGGGCAAGGCACTGATGGGCCCATTAACAACAGATGACACAGAGGGAGGAAGCACTGTCCCACCTAGCTTTAACAGAAACCTGAAGATGGTGATGTTACATTATAACCCAGGACAGCTTTGAATAAAAGCAAGAGTGCCTATAACGAAATGATGGAAAAGAAGAAGTGGAGGAGTGCTTGAGCAACTGAGTCCAGTTTCAGTCATTGATGCTGACATTATTGCATGACGAATCTTAAAACTAGATTTTTTTTTGTCCTACTATTCCTTCTAGAATATGGCTCCATACTCTCCAACTTCAGAAATTTGCAGCTGCAACTGATTCATGGCTGAATCATCCCACATAGTTTTATCATCAGCACTTCATAGGGTTAACTAGCTCTCCACAGTTTCCAACAGTGTCCTCTGGGACATGAATACAGGAGAGAATAACCCTCTCCAGCCCCATTAGAGATATCATTTTACTTTGCTAACTAAGCCAACTTCTTTTGACTTCTTGAAGTTAAAGTTGTTTTCCCAAATGTCCTTTCCCACCACCGAGATCCTAGAACAGACTCATGCCATTAGCGCCAAGATTTGTGTCTTTAGCCTATATCCCACTGTTCCCATTTCTACTATTGTTGCCCTCAAGATCACACCATGTCAGTATACAAGATTCTGATACTGCCATACACCTATGTGCCATTCCTATATGTGTCAGTCAACTTAATTTTCATGCTCCTGTTTTTTATGTCAAGGTCTTTACTGGAAATAGTAAATAAACTTTGTCCAGAGAGTCCTTGAGAAAATTGCTTAGTGACCTCTTTCAGCTTGATCATTTGCTTCACAGCATGACTCATTGTCATCTCTCATTTAGAGAATTCCTTACCACATCTCAGTTCCTGTAATAATCTCCATCTTCACCATTTTAGCTGATAATTTCCCATGTGACAGTACATCAGATGCTTTGCTCAAGGTCAGATAGATTTGATCAACTGCTTTTGTCTACAGAATCACTGCTTTTTTTTTTTCTAGACATATGAATGAAGATTCTTATCAATCTTTGATTAGACAGGCATCAGGATAGTCTGACACAATGTGCCTCTGACCAAGCCTTACTAAATTTTATCCCCCTTTCGATTTATCTGCAGAGTTTTAATTAGTGTCTCTTTCAAAGTTTCCAACATAATCCCTGACCACACAAGTGAGGTCAGTAAAGCTCATAAGCCATAATAAGATATTTTAAGTCCCTCAGAAGATAATGTGATAATTAAGACAAAGTGATAATGTGTCCTTGATGCAGCTGTGGACGGCGAGGGGACACAGAAGAACCAAGTAACTTAACCTCTGACCTCTAACCAAAGTTATGCATTTTTCTCCCTCTCTTTCCTCTAAAACTCAGGGAATGGCATTATCCAGTACAGGGTGGAAAAGCAACAAGTAGAATTTAATTCCTAAGACATACCTGTACAAGCTCAAATCAGCAGTCCCTCTCCTGCAGGGCTTTCTCCATCAGAGCCCCATAGCAGATCCCTAGGGAAGATTACAGAAACAAGAAAACCCTACTGTCCTGCCTTCCCACTAGTTACTCCCAGCTCCACAGGTTTGTGGTTAATGGATGCTTTAGGAAAAGGCAGTATCTGTCTGTTAAATAGACCTTACTGTACTGGATTGCTTTCCACAAATCAATGTAAGTTTCTAGTCTCCGCAATATCTATGAAAACCTTGTTTATTTTGAGCTCATTACCAGCTGCTTCTTCTTGATGCTCTGTAGTTCTTTCACCAGGAGAAACACCGAACCATCACACCTCCTCACCTTCTCCACTCTGCAATGCAATTCCTCTTTTTTGCCCCTTAGCTCTGTTTTCTCGATCTGAGCATCCATACCCATGAAGATATCACCTAGGTATAAGCCTGAACACCTTCAAGCACCTTTGCTCCCCTCCTCTGGGCTTTCTCTTGCCTTTTCTCTGCCTCATCAATGTCCATCCTACTTCTGCCCAAAGGAGTTGGGCCATCCCCCTGAAGGGGAAGAAAGTCTTAAGATCTTTCAGGATGAAGCCAGATGCATACAGAGATTATTCTGGGAGGTATTGAAAAACACCTCAAAGACAATGCAGTCATTGGTCACAGCCAGCATGTCCTGCTCTGCTCTGCACTGGTGCGGCCTCATCTCAGGTCCTGTGTGCAGTTTTGGGCACCACAATATAAGAAAGATATAAAGCTATCAGAGACTGTCCAAATCAGGGCTGTGAAGATGGAGAAGGGCCTTGAGGGGAAGCAATATGAGGAGTGGCTGAGGTCATTTGGTCTGTTCAACCCGGAGAAGAGGAGACTGAGGGGAGACCTCACTTCAGTTACAGCTTCCTCATGAGGGAGAGAGGAGAGGCAGTCACCAATCTCTTTTTTCCTACAGGACCTGAGGGAAAGACCGAAAGTTGTGTCAGGGGAGGTTTAGGTTGGATATCAGGAAAAGGTTCTTCACCCAGAGGGTGGTGAGGCACTGGAACAGGCTCCCCAGGGAAGTGGTCACAGCACCAGCCTGAGAGAGTTCAGGAAGTTTTTGGTCAATACTCTTGGGCACAAGGTGTGATCCTAGGGGTGTCCTGTGCAGGGCCAGGAGTTGGACTTGATGAACCTTGTGGGTCCCTTCCAACTCAGTTTATTCTCTGATTCTGTGGATTTTCACACTCCTGTTCCAGCCCTTCATAAAAATTTAAAACTTTGTGAACCCCATTTTTAGGTGTCTGCTTCTGACTCAACAGAGGACTCAAAAAAGAGGAAATCAGCAAGTTAGCACTTGACACTGCCACGTTTAAATCCTGTTTGAGAGATATTGCACTCACACCTGCCTGAGGCCATTCATAATATCTTTCTGATTTACCTGTAATTTCTGTGCAAGATGTTTGTTCATTTAACAAATCTAATTACCCAAGTACAGACAAATTTCCCCTCACATCCTGCATAAAAAAAGGTCAAATACACATTAACAGCCCAGACAATTGTGCTGTACCAGAGTGGGGATGCCCAGACAACCTGCCCATTGCCTGGGGCCTCAGCTCCACCTAAGCACATGCCCCTTCCCAGGGCTCCAACAAGCTCCAGCACAGCCCTGATCAGGCAGCCAGCAGTGCCGTCTTGTTTTGTTTGGAGGAAAGGGAGAAAAAGACTGTATCTCATCAGCTCCCTTAATTTTGAAGCTAACAAACCACTGAAGAAATAGCACAAGTGAAAAAGGGGCTTGTGTGTTTCAATATTTTATTAAAGAAAAGGACAGCATTACTGACTCTTAAACTTTTAATTCAATGTCACTCGTGCTTATCAATTTATTAGAACCTTGATATTTACCAAGCCACTACACAAGCAATTGTTTTCCATTTCAGCTGAAGAAAGACTTGTGATTTTTTTTTGTGAACTCAAAGAAAAAAGTGAACATAGACTTGTTATACTATGTTCACCCAGAGCAGAGATGTGATTGAGATTTTCAGCTTTCCCTGGCGCTGCATGTCTGCTGACATTGCACATGTGATCCAATATAAAAATTGATTTTAAAAAGCATTCTGTATAACCAGTACCTGTATGTCTTGGAAAGCTTCAAAACTGATTGTCTATCTTAGCACACTATGCTGTAAACTTTCACAGTTTTTCAAAACTGTGTTATTTTTTGAAAAAGAGCTTTTGCTGGTAATGCAGACTTTTTCAGGCTTGTGGTTTTGTACCACAAGCGATATAACAAGAGAACATTGCCCTCTGGTGTCACAAGCTTTGTGCTTTGGAGGGCTCCACACCTGCACTTTTTTACCCCTTTTCTTCCTTCTCTTTATTAACTGCAGTGAGAGCCAAACTGTGGTTCACAGACATAAATCAGCAGAAGGCATGGACAGGGATCTTTCCTTTTCAATGGGGTATTTTTTGCAATCATGTAACAATTTCCACGGGTGTGAAAATAATCTTTCTAAAGTATTGAAAGCCAGAATTAGAACACTTCAGGTTGGGTGATGCTGTTAAAACTTAGCTGATCCTTTTTTCTGACTAATTCATCAACTCATTTATTCATCCCCTTGAATAGGTATTTTTTCATTATTTTAAAGCAAATATTAGAATTAAAGCTAGCAGAAGACTGAAGGTAACATGATACCAAATTCTTTACTGTTGCCAAAGTTTTTCTGATCATAACTGAGTTCTCCAGCCTGCACTTAGACATCTGTGAGTTCTGCCTAATTGCTCACAGGCTTGTCCACAAGCACAAACCAGCAAATTAGGACAAAGACATGGCAGAAAACAGCAAAATCAAATGAAGACAAGTTATGACTTGGTGTTGGATGACAGTACCAAAAGAGAGGAACCATCATAGTTTAAGTAGTTGGGGAAGGGACAGGAGGGGATGCAGTGGGAGCAGCACAAAGCTTAGATTTACCTGCCTAGCTTTGCACACTCTGCTCTCAGATGGTTTGCACAAAGCAGAGTAACAAGGTAAAGTGTCAGATTTTTTTTACTTCACCTCTTAAAGCCCAAGATAATTTTTACACTCAAATATTCCAGGTGTTTAGCAAATGCCATTTTCAATGGGATGGTTGCCACAATTAATAGATTTTATTGCAAGCTAATTAGCCCATGTAAAATGTAAAATGTAACAGGCATTTTTCCTAAGCAGTGAGTGATTTATTAGAAAGATGATCCAATAATTCCATCAATGACTTGCAGCCACCCTGAAAACTGCAAGGTGCATTTGGTGTACAGCCTTAAAACATAAGCTAGGGACTGACTGCAGGGGTGGCCAGATGGTACTGCTTGTAGTTGGCTTCCTGTTAGACAACTCCGTGGGTGTTGTCTCATCACTTACTTTTGCTCAGTGGGATCGTACGTCTAGCTGTAGCCTGATAATAATTGATGGAGTTCCTCTGTGGAGGACCCCTCACAGACCATGGAAATTATTTTTTTCTCTTCTTACTCTAGACATTGGAGGGACATGCTCCTCTTAGTCCATTAACCAGAGATTAGCTGAGAGCAGGCACACTCAGCAGTATATGTGGCTTTCTATCTGTCCTGTGGACTTTTCCCCAGATGCACTAGGCCAGTTTTTGACTGAGGCTCTCCAGTTGCTTCCAACCACTGGATTAGAGCCTTGCTGCTAAATTGAACACACAGATTTTCTTCCCAGCCATTTACAGGACTGTTCACTTTGAATTATTAACCAAAAAAACCCTCATTTTGCAGCTCTTACAAAAAATATAAATTGCCCTCTCGAAGAACTGAGGGCTGACATTATTTTGTGCATCTCCTCAATTGTAAATGGCTTTTACAGAGGTCTTTGCTATCAGAAGGATTGAAAGAGGAGAAGTAGGAGGCTGAGGTCAGACATGAAGTTTAATTTAGGAACTAGAGAAAAGAAAACCACTGCAAAACTGAAAGCTGAGAGGAACTTCAAGCTAGACTTCTTGAAAAAAATTTATGGGAAAAAACCCCAAAAGAGCATTTTCTTTTCCAAAAGAAAATTACATGTTGATAAACAAGTCCTGAAAAATCTCTTGAGGCTTTGAAGAGGGAAGTAGGGAGATAACTGTGTAAGAAAAATTGGTGGTAAAACCAGAATACAGTCTTCGAGCACAGCACTATGAAGCTATTTTAAAAATACATAGTAATAAACATGTGGTAAATATGCAATTTTTTTGTGCTTTTAATGTCCTTGACAATGACTGTTTACGCTTCCCTTATTTAGAGCTTGCATAGTCTCTTGGTGGATCTATACCAGACAGAATCAAGGCACTGGTCAGGCTGAGTTTTACTTTTGCTTGCTGTTACTTCTTGGCTTATTCTTTCTATATTACTTCTTGGCTTCTTGACAGTTTGGAGGATTTGTCAGCAATGAAGCTAAAACTTGTGTCAGGCTACAGTGCTTCAATCTGCATATGAAATTCAATGACCATTTGAAATTCAGATTTTGCAGAGTCATGACATGAACAAATGTAGCATTGAAAAGCATTCTCCATAGGAAGTCGCTGAGCAGACAGAGAGCAGACTGAAAAGGGTGGAGTGACCTCACCAAAATCGATTACTACATTCCCACAGCAGGTGCCAGAAATTCATTTTTCCCTTAAGATTTATTTGCAGTAAATAATTTCATGCATGCTCTCTGTGGCTGGTAGATCCCATTTCTCTATTTTTTGCAAAACAAATATTTCAATGAAAAATTTACACATTCCCTGCCAAGTGTAGTAGCCAGCAAACTGAAAGGTATTGATTTGTCCTATATTTCAGAGAGCCAATATTTTCCTATGCTTCAGTTTGTCTCGCCACCTACTTCATTATTTTTTCTTATTTTTTAGGATTTCCAATAAATCCATGGAGATTTTTACTTGTCACTCCTGAAAATCTGCTGAATTGCCTTTTTGATTTTACTGCCATGAGCTCAGGCCTATTTCTGCACCTCTCTTGGTGGAGTAGTGGTCTTCAGCAAGTGATTTAAATTCTTGCCATACTGCTTTCCAAGGATGCTGTTGGAAAACACAAGTAAGATCACACTGACTGGAAAGGTTCATCCTTAGCTCCTACATAGCTGTCTCCAGAGGCTAGTTAGTCAGTCTCCGCAAATTACTGAATTTTTAAGTTACTGTTGGCTGAAGATGGCACTGGAGCCACTGTAAACTGGGGAAAATTGCATGAGGCAAATTGCAGACAAGCTGACTTTCCCTCTCTTTACTTATTTACCAGATTAGAAATTTGCACACAAGCATGCCTGGGAACAGACACACGTGAAGAAGGTCTGCAGAAGAGAGCAGTATGCTCTCAGGGACAGTAGCACAATGAGGTGGATCCAGACCTCTGGCTCTGGAGGTGAAATGGAGGATCAGTTCCCCAGATATTTCTCAGTTGTGTGTCTTTCTATCCAATGCGAACATCCATCTGCATTTGGACTTCATGCACAGCTGTGGCACAGATTTTAGAGGCACACACTGTCTCTTACACATTACTGTAGCACCTGGCACAGCAGAGTGTTATCACTGTTAAGGCTTTAAGCAGCACTGCTACAATGATTGGTAGAGAGAGTCAGATAATTAATTACTTTCCAGAAAAACTTACTCACTAGTACAGCATTCAATACAAGTATTGACTGGATTAATTTAATTTAAGAGTTGCAGGAGCAACTTTATGGTTATTTTTTATTTTAGAGTTGATTTTGTGTTTATCAAGGCTTTGTTTATGCTAGACTAGGACTATCTCCAGGGTGCTTGGAATTGAACTTTAACCAATTATTTGCATCCAGACCCAGTACCACAGCCACCCTAACACAATCCAGCCAAGCTGTCTGGGTGTTGGGAGGTTGTGGCTCTTTGCCCTGGGTGTCACAGCTACTGCTGTCACTGCTCGTTTTGGATCTTCTTCTGGACACAATTGTACTGAGCAGATAAACTGTCACTCCCCCTGTACATCTCATTTCCTGAGACCCCTCCTGCCTTTCTGTCAGCTGCTGAAAAGAGAAAAGGTGACTCCCAAGCCCAGACCCTCACTGGTCTATCGAAAGCAGTAGATGCAAATCTCTTCATAAACTGATACAACTCCATTATTTTCAGTGGAGCTATGCCCATGTACACAAGATTCAGATCCAATTGCTTTCCAAAAATATTGAGACCACTACCCTTTGGCTGTGTCTGTTTAATGGTTTCTATTGTTAGTTACTGTTACCAACACACAGACTATTCTTCAGCCTAAAGCTCCCTACTGAACTGGGGCAGCCTCCTCCACCCTTAAACAGGACAGTGATTTCAAGTGTGAGTCTATAAACAGAAATGCAGGAACTGACAGCAGCGTGCCTTTTGGGAAAATCTGGGTTCTGTCTCCTGTCTTTAGAACAAACACTCATTTTTAATGAGATTGGATTTTCTTAAAATGCTGGAGTATTATTTAAGGCTATTATTTTACTGGGAAAATAAACCTCAACATGTGATGAAACAATAGATATATTCATCTTAATATTCAATGCCTATTCCAACGATATTTTGGTCTCCTGGTAACATTACTAATGACTTGTCATCATGAAACAGAGAAAGAGTGAAGCTATTTCATTGGATTCTGAAACAGCATGAAATCAAGTGAGGGTTACGCCAATTTTGCAAAAACACACTGCTGGTAGCAATTCTCCCTGTGTTCAGCAAACCATGAAATAACACTATATCAAATTTCTGGCACTTGAAAACAGGGAAGCAATCCAAAGACAGTGGCCTTTTGGCAATGTATACCAGAAAGGTGGAAGTGCTGAAACATGGAACTTCCTTTCTTCCCCCTCTCCCCCTGCTCAGATGTTCACAAAGAATCAGTGTAACAATCCTCCGGAGCCTAGCTCAATGGAAACATGGAAATTAATTGTTGCAGTCACCTCATTACTAGACTGTCAGTGTTAATAGATGTTTAGCACTGCAATAAGAGAACCTGCGGTGTTTGATTTTATCACTGCAGATAAGTGCTTTTAAAGTAACAGCTCCCCAGGAGCAGCTGAGCCAGGCGCTGGGCACTGGCAATCCGGCTTGGGACGGCCCTGCCCTGCGGCGGGGAAGAGCGGCAGGGATCCGAGCTGCGCAGCTCCCTGCCGCTGGCTCATATCCGCAGCTTACTCATGGCAAACTTGTCTCACATGAACAGAGCAGAGCAATCACAGAGACCAATAAAGTCTGTATGCTACAGCCTAAAAGCGATACAACATTTAGAAGGACCTGCAATTTCCTCTAAATTTCCAAAGGACTGTTGCGAATAGAGTATCACCAGCACTCTGCGGCACCAGCAAGCACAAAGATAGCCCTGCACCTGCAGAGCTGTTCGGAGGCAGAGCTTCTGGGCTGGAAACACCCACCTCACTACTCCTCTTTCAAAAGCCCAGCATCAAGCACTGGAGTATAAAACCTGTTTTTTACTATGTATCACGGTGAAGCAAGAAACATCCTTTCAAAACATTCGTAGCTTCATCCTCAGACATCTCAACTGTGCCTGTTTGGGAGATAGACTAAGCTGAAAAACTCAAAAAGGCTATGTGAATCCAGTCCTGAACAGAGTACCTATCTTGATGAGGTTGAGGATATGGCTGTAGCTGATCCAGATGTCCTGAAAATACATTCTAGTGAAAGCTGGGAGAGGATTATTCAAAGCCCTTCCTTCATGTGGAAATATATCCTGGGGGAATAAAGACTGATGTTCTCAGAAAATTGCATCTAATTCTATCCTAATGAAGCAAGATAGTTCAGACCCTGACAAGACAAAGCACTAGGCTGTTATTTTTATTATTCTTTTTATTTCTATGGGAGAAGATGCACAGTGAAAATGATCTCACAAGACAAGACATTGAATTTGCTGCTCATCCTTTTTTATTTTGCAAAACTCGAGTAATGCTTCAGAAGCAGAGGCCAGGTTTAGTCAACAAACAGTAAGTAATTGTCATAAACTCACAGCTGTCAGAGCTTGTCTATACCAGATGAAATATTTTACTGACCTTTGTTAAAGTGGCTTTGGTTTAATGGCTGTTAAATTGTCATCTACACATAAAAAGTCTTTGATTTGGGCTTTCCAGCGCTGAAGGTCTATTTGCCCAAGCTAGTTCCTTTGGTCTGTTTCTATAGATTTTGTTCTGCAGATCTCACTTTCTCCCTGTCCTCCTGTGCTTACAATGCTCAAAACATCAGTCCAAAAGGAACTTTGAGTGTCTGTAATTCACTACAGAAACTTTTCAGGCTGCAAAGGAGACAGATGAGACACTAACACTGACAGTACCAACAAAATAAATCCTTCAGCAACAATAAATTCTATCAGTGTTTGTTTATTGAGTTTGGGGTTTTTTTCACTTGTTCAAACTGATGGAAGCTCATCAAGACAATGCCACACAGGTTTGAAAGTATCCTTACTAGCTGACAAATTTGTAAAGCCACACAAATCTTGAAGCTTGTCTAAGAAAGCAACCAATGCCTTGTCGCTTTCTTCCCCATGTCAGTGCAGAAGCCCAGAAGATAAGAGGCTAATGTGTGTGTCCTAAACATTGATAGCTGGATGGCTGTGGAGCCAGCCAAGGATTGTTGTTAATAACAGACAAGGAATGTTGCTAGTAACACATGGTAGGAAAGAATGAGATGAGGGTGGAAAAGGGGGCTGTGAAGAGGCAGGGCAGTAGTTTTCTAGGACAAGCTTCCTAGTTCTAGCTCCTGGAGATGAGCACAACACAGTACAGTGCAAGATAAGGAATGAGGCCAAGAAGTGAACCTGGACTGTAGTGGGGGATCACGACCACCCAGAACCCCGGAATTGCTCTGACCCAATTCCAGAAAGGTCTGAAAGAACAGACTGCGCATGGTAACTAATTTGCATAGAAAGATAAATCTATCTTCAGAGTAGGGAAAACCTATCTATAAAAAGGAAGTCCAGCTAAGCCTGGGCAGCACCCCCAAGACCCTGGACCTCCCATCAACTGGATCAATGCTGGAACCAGGACTGGGAGCTTGTTTGCTTCTTTCTTTCTTTCTTTCTTTCTTTCTTTCTTTCTTTCTTTCTTTCTTTCTTTCTTTCTGTCTTTCTGTCTTTCTTTCTTTCTTTCCTTCTTTCTTTCTCCCTCTTTCCCTACCTTCTGTTAAAACAATCTCTTTTTCTCTGCCATGTGTTTATATAGTAGGTCAGTGGCTAATATACCACTTTCAATGCCAAGTAATTTACTAATAAAATTTCATGAGTTTTGTGAAGCCTCTGACTTCTGTCATTCCTTTTGACCATGAGCATTTACAAACCTTAGATGCTCTTTTTCCACACAACAGGAACATACAAACTTTGCTCTTGAATTGCATGCCTCATTTCTAATGCTCTCAGAGCAGTACCTACGCACCTATACATTCCTCTGTTACCATCCCAGCAGGCAAAGAAGGCCTTTAAAGGGGCAGCTCAATTCTTTCAAAGTAGTCACCATCAGAGAGGCTACCAAGAGGTTGCAGTGATGTAGATGGGATCTTGAGCTGATATGCTTGCAGCAACTAAAAATTCCAGAAATATTCACATGAGAAGATTGTTACTGCAGTCTACTCTGTGCTACCTAGGCTATTTTCCTCACCCTGAACCAGGCTTATTTCTGCACAGAAAAATCCCCTTGAACAAAGAATACCTTTCTCTTTGGCTATATGGAGTATCCTAAGGCTGAATATCAGATAAATTTTTGGTAAAGATGGTAAGACTGAAGCATAGATTCACTGCTTTATTGTTGAACCTTGCATCTTCTTGAAAGTGAATTCAGAAAGCTGTCAGAGTTTTATTTCTCTGTGGGGAAGAGAGATGGCATGATGCCTGTAACCTTTGATGAATGTCAGCAATGTAAAATCCTTCAGTACCTCATATCTTTAGAGGCTCCATTTGCAGATTTTCGTGCTTTGGCTAAATGCAGCCAGGATTCTGCTATAGCTAAACTTTCACATGACTCGGCTCTACCTCCTGTGACACTCAGCAGTTCAACTGTCGGACAACAGAAAAAGAAAGACAAAAAATGCTCTTGGTGCTGGGGGGTGGGACAGCATAATCTTTGAAAATCTTGCTTTTCTACTGCAGTCTTGGGCATTGAAACTTGTCACTAGTGTCCAATATGCCATATCATTCAACATGGAAAAATGTTACATTAGAAATCACTGACTAAAATGTGGTAAAAATTAAATACAACCCTATGCTGCCTTATGAACAGTCAGCAGAGACTGCTGACTTTTGACACATCAAAGCCCATGAGGTAGATCGTGTCTTTCAGAAAAGGGAAGGTGTAGTCATCATGAGGATGACTAACTGATAAGCAACTGGGACAAATTTGCTCCTTCCCCAACAACAACTCATAGAAAGGAGTAATTCTAGGCTTACCTCAAAGTATGAATACTGTGGGGAGCAGAGCCCATGTTAAAGTATTATGTCAGAAACTGGCTCCCTGCAGTGCATTGCTTCTTTAATATGAGGAGTCCCTACAGCATTTGCCCTCCACCAGCAAATGGAGAATTAAAAGTCTCTGAATCACAAGCTGCAGAAGTGGAGCAAATAAATTAAGGCATAGCAGCAGTGAATTTGGGGTGATATAAAGGTATCTGACTCATCAATCACCTTTCTGGCTGCTATTAGTTTATACGACATGATATCATGTCAATCATATGCCAAGGAACCCCGCAATGAACAGAGAGTTTCCTCTTCGACAGCTCTTTAAGTGCAAATAAAAAAAAAAGATTACAACACTGACAGTTTGTGAAGATGTACTTACCAGAATCTGTTTTAAAAGTCAGATTTGCTCTTCAGTTCCCCATTCCTTTATTCTTTGGATTTATTTTTTCATCCTTACATCTAAGTGCACTTTTCCTGATTTACTGGATTCATTGATCTTTTTCATAATCTCTTATCAAGAATACAGTTTAAAGATCATATTTTGGTTAGCAGGATTTTTTTCTTGTCAGTTTGGGGGGGAGGGGAGGGTTATGCTGTTAGCGACCCTTTAGATATTTTGATGCTTTTACTGTCCTTGAAAAGAAATTCTCCTCCTGTGTATTTCCAAATACAGTGTATTCCATTTTTGTTACATAAAAATTGGTGGTTATTAGCATTCCAGAGGCAATATGTCTACCAAGCTGACTGCAACAAAGATAAATTATCTGGTTTATGCTGCATGAATTCTCTTCTTATATAAATACACACATCTATGGGACTATCTAACTTCATCATCCTAGCATCAGATAGCTACATAATCAACTTATTTAAATTAAAAATTCATTGAAAAACAATCCTTTATTTCCTTAACTGAATCCTGTCTGAATAAAAATAAACTATAATTACTAAAAATTTCTGTATGCGAATTTTCCTAGGTGGTAATTTCCAGCTAACTACAGAGCAACATTTCCATTTCATTTCAAAGGTGAACAGATTTGATGAATACTGTGGGTTTTGTAAATACAAACCAGACACTAATAACAAGGGCCTAATGGGCAAAAAAATGAACCCCTAAGGATAGGCACCTTCAGGCAAAGTTATGAAATTACATTAACAGTGAATTTATGGTAAACACTTGCTAACTCACCTCAATATTTGTATTTCAGCGAACACATTGCATGTAACAAAAATTGTAGCCCTGCTTTGTATGACTCAACGAGACTGAAGATGAGGGCGGTGACTGCCAGCGCTGTGCTCCATCGCTCCCTGGGCTGCCAGCAGACACAGCAGCTCTCCCCTGGTGCCACAGCCTCGGGGGCTGCTGTCTGAGGGGCTCACAGCAGGAGTGCTGGGCATGCTGCCCAGACCAGCAACACTCTCTGCATGGGAAAGAGAGGCAAGGAGGTACTTAGAGCACAGAAGTATCAGTTTTCCAGATGGGGCAACACATAGGCTTGTACTCTGCACCTGCAAAAAGTTTCTCAGTGTGCTGTCTTAAAGATGTCACATTAAAGCTGTGGTAATTAATTAATTAGCCTAAATTAGCCTTGTTTGTTGAATTTTGCAGGTTTTTTTCACCAGCTCTGGAGTGTTGTTACTGTGTGTAACACAGAGCTATCTGTTACACAGTCATAAACACAGATGCATAGCAAGCAAATATCTCCATATGCTGGGTAGTTATAGCTTTGTCCATATTCCTATTGTTTCTGCTCCTTTGATCTTGAGTTACCTGAGGTTTCAACATGGTTGGGCCTGGGTATACTCAGTGCATTTCTGAACAGAAACCAAGAAATCAGAAGTCACTACAAGCATCATTCCTGTCTGTTCTCTGAAGGAGGCAGGGAAGAAAGGAAATCTTTTTAGGCTATCATTTAATGTTTCCACAAGGATAAAGCACAGTCTCAAAACTAGACAAGGGTTTCTAATCACCAAAAAATACATTTCTGGATGCAATGACAAAAAAAATAATGAGAACAAACAACACAACTTCCTAAACAAACAGAAGATAATATGAAGTTTCTGACATTTCTGGCAGAATTTTGCAACATGGTAAACCATGATAGAATTGAGCTGAACTTTATGATACGGATCTATTCTGATCCTAGGAGTGAGGTTCCAACATGCCAGCATTAAAACACAGATACAAATCTGTGTCAGGAAGGACAGGCAGAGACAGCTATCTGCATACACCAAAAAAAAGTCACTTCTACAGATCCACTCCTGTCTAAAAAGGGTTATGTTGATATTCATGAAAATGTTTTGCCTCATGAGACCTATTTGGTCTCTTCTTGATTGCACTATTACGCTAATTTAAATATTATTTAAATTCACATCTTGACATCCAAACATAACAAAGCCTTCAAGGGAATTTAAGATGATATAGAGCAAGCTAAAGTGATCTTCAATTTTTAAACCCTGTCTCCCCATACTAAACAAAAAGGATGAATGTGTCTTTAGAAAGTGAAACATTGCTGTGACATTATAAATTTCCAGATGGTGCTAGCAATAACTGAATGAGTTCATATCTCTGATGTAACTCCCATCAAATTAATGGCACTACACCAGGAATTAATTTGCCCTAGATCTGTACAAGTCAAACACAGAGAACTGTAGTAACATCAGTTTTCTGCATTAAATTCACTAAAAATATAAAACAGAAATTTCTTAATTTACACAAATTCCTTTGAAAATCACTTCATCAGCATACAATTAATTTCAGTTATATAATTCAACAGAAGTATATAATTATATAAAATAATTCCACTGGAACATAGAATATGATCTTGTGTATTATCATCTAAATCAAGCTATGTAGTATTTCCACTCAAAATACAGAAAACTAGCCACTCTGGATATTAAGGGATCTATGGCGGGTCCTTTTTAGTGACTGATTATTACAGAGGAGTAGCATTAGAAATAGAAAAATAATTTACAGCTTAGCTGTAAATATCTAAATCATAGAGCCATAGAATGGTTTGGGTTGGAAGGGACCTTAAAGATCATCCAGTTCCATATGCAGGGACAGTTTCCACTAGACCACACTGCTCAAAACCCCACCCAACCCGGCATTTAACACTTCCAGAGATGAAGCATACAGCACTTCCAGTGCCTCACCAACCTCACAGCAAAGGATTTGTTTCTTATATCTAATCTAAACCTACTCTCTGTCAGTTTAGAGCCATTCCCCCTTGTTCTGTCCCTGTATGCCCTTGTAAAAACTTCTCAAAAATTCAGTCCCCTTTCAGGTACCAAAAGGCTTCCTTAGGTCACCTTCTCTTCTCTGAATTTCTTATCAATGATAAAAACTGCAAAATAAACTATAAAAATAACAGGTAGCAGAAGTAAAATATAAACTGCAAGCTATGACCGCAAAACAAATTATGCCCAGGTTGCAAGAAAAAGCAGCAACAGCATGGAAATTGCACCTAGAAATGCTAGCAAAGACAATACCTTTGGTAATAGTAGCTGGGAAAGTCACTGTTCTAGATAATGCTTCCAAAACTGTTTTTCCTGGCAATTAAGTGCAGGGTATCTTTCTTCTTGCTCTCAAGCTAACAGTGCTGGAGAAAACCTAGGTCTATGTTTGATACAACAGCATGTTTTAAATTCCCATCACTGGAAAATCCCATTAGGCAGAATTTACAGAAGATTTTGGAAGCCAGAAATAAGCAGATGAGGTTGAAAAACCACCTCTGCAGTCTCTAAAAAAAAAACAGCAGATGTGCAGTATGAGCATCATGAATTATGTTTTCAGCTAAGTTTGGTCCTGGTCTAAACTTCTTTTCACATAAATCGTTGAATATTTCAATACCTCTGTTGAAACTTTTTGAAACTCATATCTTGGAATTTTGTAAGGAGTTATTTAGTAAGGGCTATTTAGTAAGAGAGAGACCTTCCTTGTAAGATTCAAGATTTCTAGTCTTCTTCCTGGCTGATGTTACCTCTAAAAGCACGATCAAGGATGCTGGATTTCTGTGCTAAAGACAATACAGGTGGTATTCATCTGATGTTCCAGCTATCTCAAATCTGGAGGACATCCAGTCTAAGCCCAGTGTCAGCAGGATGACCATGCAGACTCAATAAGGAGAAATTGAGGCTTCCATTACAGTTACTTGAAAGAAAGATGTGTTTTCAGAAGCAATTTATTTCAACCTAAGGTACATGAGTTATTCTCTAAAGTTTCTCCTCTATCTCAGCTTTTCTCAACTGTACAGGGAGTCTAAGTGACTTTCTGATCCCAGACACCTATTGCAGAGTCTAAATTAGGCAAGAGGAATAATCTAATAAGATAGATATCTAATAAGATACTAGTAGGTGGAGTGTTTTCAGTGAAGGGAGGTATTTGCACATAACTATTCCCTTCTCACCCCAAATATAGTTTTTATTCGGATATTACCATGGCAATACAACTTTGAAGCTTCTCCAGTTTTCAGACCTAGCATGTTTTGGTTTTTTAAGCCCTTTTTCATTTGAGGTTTCACAATAAAATTGTTATTGCTTGTCTTCACAGGGTACCTAGAGGAAAGATCCACGATGTCCCTGGCTCAATTTACATGTGTTAACGAATTCCCTAATCTCAAAACTTTGAATGAAATGTACTGTAAAAAGCAACAAGTACAGGTAAACACCAAACAGGAGAAAGGTAAGGAATAAAAAATACCTGGGAAATTCTATCTGTTATGATAACACCTTAGCCATTATTGGATCTGGAGAAGCACCTTACACTGTTTTTTTTGGATCAGCCCAGCAGGTTCCCCCAGATGTAGACAGTGGCAGAAAACACCAGGGAACTCAAAGGAAAGCTGTTATTGCAGCTGACTTATTCATCTTTACAGGGCAAATGTGGGGGTTTTATCCATCCTGACAATAGCTCAGTGCAATTAAGAGAACAAAAGAACCAGACCTGTTCCTCATCCTTCTGAGTAATAACATTTCTTACAGGACAGAAAAAAAAAATTCCACACACAGATTATTGCCAAGTTTTCTGTTTTCATTCAGTTTTTTGGATTTTGGGGTTCTCTTTAATTTTCAGGTTGACTTAAGTCTTGAAGATACAATATTAAAATTGTTTGAGATGGATGGATGGATGGATGGATGGATGGATGGATGGATGGATGGATGGATGGACGGACGGACATAGATGAACACTATCTGGAAAGAAAGAAATCTGGGACATACTGCTTTAGAGAAGGTTGCAGCCATTTTTATGCAGTTCTGAGTTTTTAACTCAAACTTGACCTCTAAATCTTTCTAGGTATGGCCAGTACCAAGATTTAGAAAGCTGGCAGCCAAACCCTGTCTGTCATAATACATGTTTTTCAGTCACAGATTAAGGCATTTTGTACTATGTATAAATGTACAGCTCTCAGGATTGCAAGGGACTTATTAAAATTAATGGAATTGATATTTGTACACTGCAAAAAATAATTGCTTACTTCATGAAGTGCTGCAAATGATGAGTGACCTGAATATTATATTAGTGAACATTTATAACACAGTGGATAATTTTGCAATTACAGATTCTTATGACATTATTAAAGCTAGGTCACTTGTTGCACTAATCTCTTCTCTTATGTCTCCTGGTTACTAAGTACAGTGTTTTTTAAAGAAATGCACTGCCTGACATTAAATATTTCAACCTTACCTATAATGAGATCATCACTTACAAACTGCTATTAGCACTATAGGAAGATTTGATCAACAATGAATTACAGCACTGAAGACATAAGTTACAAATTCAATTTCTTTTTAAACATTCTTAGTTTTTATCTTGTGAAGGTTAACAAAGTACTCATTTAAAGAAAATTATTTTTCAAGGAAAGTGCAATTATACACATGCAAAAATAGGTATCAGGGAAGAGTAATGTATCATCTCATTCTTCCCACATGTGAAGCAAATTGTACCTGTCTCAGCATATTTCTTTGCAAGCAGGAATACTGTTGTGGGTAAAAGAGTTAGTGAACATAATGAGCTATATTTGAAGTTCAAATATAAGGCATAGTAAAAGCCCTTGCAAGATATTTTTAAGAATGAATACACGAGGAGAAATGTTCAATCAGATATCAAAATTAGATAAATCAACAGAGAAATAGAGACCCAAGAATCATATACCCTTCATAATAACATGGAGGGTATATATAATAACATGGAGTGGATGCTTCATTTCTGTAGGGATATATGAATTGTAGCATGTAAAGTATAAATTCTAGGCAGAAGCAGACACCAAGGAATTAAAAACCCGCGAAGAAATAAGAGAGGAAAATATTGCTGTTAAAGTTAATAAAAACTCATGCAGGCTAATGATTCACTCCAGATGTATTGAATGGAATTGAGAGACTGGGCTGTATCACTGCAAAATGACAATGTTAATAAGGACATAATTTGAAACAATCTATGTTTCTCAAGTTTTATGAACTCTAGGCTAGCAAGTTCCCTGTAGAGGGAAAGATCAGTGAGTTTGTCTACTGAGGTTATATCAGGAATTAAAGAAAATTGCATAGATTCATTCAAGTGGGAAGAAGAAGGGTAAATTATTGTAAGGGTTGCAAGCCCTGTATATTGATTACTCCTAGATATAAATTAAAAGTTTTCAAGAAGATTTTCAAAGATTTTCAACACCATTAAGTTAAGCTTGAGGCTTTGCAGGATAGGCTATGAAAATAGATATTGATGTAGACTTTGGCAACCATTGCTGGACCAAGAGAAAACTCAACATTTTCATCTGAGTACTTATCACATATATTTTGCTCAAGGATTCCTAAAGTAGCTTTCTCCTGTTAAACAAATGCGTGGACTTATTTCCTACAGATGCAGATTTCTGCTGTAAGAAGCAGAGTTGAACTCCCTGTGGCATTATATCCACCTTCTCCTGGTACTTGCTGACACATTTCCATGGGGTCTTCATTTTAAGTGCATGTGAAGAGCTATAGAGGCACATGCTGCTGTGTGAGGGGGGAAGTCATTGAAGTCACACAGGGAAAAAGGGATATGGTGGACTATAAAATAAAGCCTGACAATCTGTCAGGCAAGGAAGTAATGGGTTCATTCAAAGCTAGAAAATGACAATAACATAAAAATGCTGATAGTCCAAAAAAGTCAGCTCCTCTGAGGTAAGAAAATAAGAGTCTATGTTTATTAAGAAATGCATTGCCCAGGTGAGACCAAATACAGAAATTAAACCAACGTTGTGTACCGCATTTAAAGAAAAATATAAAACATTAAACAGTCTTTGTCCTTTCTTTCCTTAAAAACAAAATGAACAAAAAAACTAAAGTACTAAAAAAACCCTAAATTCAGTCACACAGAAAACCACAGGCACTGTTCTAAAAATCTCAGAAATTTGCCTTCAGCCTTTTAAAAGACACTAACATGATGTAAAATACCAACATGCATTAGATGTAACTATTTCCCACTATTTTCTCTTCTGTTTACAGAGTGGAGAGGCATTTGAATTGATTCCGTTCTTAAAACCACAGGAGATAGAAAAGCTTTTAAAGGAGGCTTTTTGCACACTTTCTAATATTTGTTTTCATGTCTCCCTGTGCACCAGCTACTGTACATCTGCATTATTTTTTTAGCAGGTTTTTTACCTGACAGCCATCTCAGGACTACTTAGATAATAAGATGAAGAAAAATGTTTGCAAGGATCTGACTTCACACTTGCTCTCCCATCTCTCTTCATGTATGTCCAATGCCTTTTCACATGCATTTGATGTTGAGACAAATACAAATTTTGTGTGCATCCTAAAGACCTTTTTTAATCCTTCTAAAAGGATGGCAAGCCCTTCAAAGAAAGAAGGCCTAAGAAAGTATAAAGTTATTTATTTTAATCCTTGGCATCCCATTCCAGGAAAATTTAATACCAGTAGATTTACTGCAGCCCACAATGATCAATGATTCTTCAATTTAGGGACTGCTGTTATTATTATTTTTTTGTCTTGTACTTTTATTACAGATAGCTTTGGCAGCTATATTTAAGTGCCACTATTATTTGTCTTAGCACACTGAACACAAGAGATCAAGATCATTTCCACCACTTTGTGTTTACTCACTGCATATATCCAGGCATCTAGCCAAAGTCACATGTACTGTCAGAATTGAAGACTCGCACCAAATTGCTTCTGAACTATCAATTCATCAAGAAAATTGATGCTGTTTTCATAGCATTGACCTTCCAATGGTGTAGATTTTTTTTTTCCTGCTTAAAGCAGCACTTTCCAAGGAAGTAATTTTCATAATTTATTAGGGGACTATTTGGGAATACTTTTAAACATCTTCAATGAATTTGATATATCCTGCCAGAGGGAAAGTGTAATAATAGACATCCATATTGATTACTACTCTACAGTCCTGACTGCTTTTTCCTGGTCTTCAGAGTAAAGAGCAATTGACACTGTTTTATTCAGGTACAGAGACAAAGGATGTTCAGATAGGTAGTCCCAATTAATAGCTTATTCCTGGCATAAACTCATACATTCATTCATTACAAGGCCAGAAAACATTCCAGTGATCTTGCAGTCTGACTCCTGTACAGCAGGACTCGCTGAATTAGTTACTGTTTGAGGCAGAACACATAATGTAAAAAAGTACTGAATCTAAATTCATACACTTCTGGTAAATGTAAGTGGTATACATCCTTGAACCTGGATAGGACCAGGGGCTGAGGCAAAAAAAAAGGCGCTTATTAAGGTTTAACTACTGCAACAGTGTTTTGGGTTCGTTTTAGAAATATGGATATTTTTCTTGGTTTTATGGTCTTTACACAATATTCCTGCATTTCAGGGCCAGAATTCTATGAAAAAAAACAGTGTTTCCCTTTAAAAAGTGTATTCTTCTGTTATCAGGGTCTTTTTCACCTCCTGAAGCCCTGAAGAACTTCTGGTCTCAGATGACTGCTAAGTAACTAAGTATGAAAAAATTCAAGACTAGAAGGAGAAAAAAATCCTATATTTAAATGCCCTTGGTGTTATGAGAGGATTAAAGTGCGACAGAAGATTTGATCTGTATACCATATGAGAGGGCTTCCCTCCAGAAAATGGCCATAAAGAATGCTCTCAGCCTACGGGTTTCACACTGGGGTAAGAGAGCCCTTCCAGTACGATGACATTTCATGTCACATTGAAGCAGTGCTGGGGGAACAGTGAGAGGCTTGATTCTTGCAGGCTAAGGTATGCTTGAATTCCTGCTAGCAAGAACATGGGATCAAAGCTTTATCACATCTCTTATCCCATTTCTCACCAAATAGCTTCTCCTTTCTAGGTGGATTTGGATCCAAAGCAGTGTGGATGTGAACTGTGTTTGATTCCAACCATGGCCCAAGGCATATTAACAGAGGATAGAACATGTGTACTCTGAATCACTGAGACTGGACAGGGAGAGAATTAGCTATATTAATAAGTCAATATTTTGACACTCACTTAAGCAATGACTGTTGATGGACCTACAAAGTCTGTAGGTTACATTTTAATTTTGAGTGATGGATTTTGGTATATTAGCATAAAAAAATGGATTTGTAATACTGATGTAGTTACAGGAAAGCCTTAACATTAATAAAGTTGTCTGGTGAATTCCTCCAAGCAATAGGTGAGAATTACTCATTGACTTTGGAGGAAAAACGATGTGGCTCACCACAGAGTAACAAGTTTCAACATTTGTATTAACATATTTTTTAGAAATGTAATCCACATTTGCTTCTGCTAACACCGTTCAGCTTAATGTATTGAAGAAGATTTTAAAATGCCATGAATGTAATACTGAGCTCCTGAAGATATTAGTATGTACTGAGAGTACATACTGTCAGCAGGGTTCTGCTAGTGATATTTTAACAGAGACATGTCATCTTGCAAGAAAATTCCACCCTTTTCTGAACTCAACTCAGGTAAGCATGCAAAGGTAAGGTAAGTCAGACAAGGAATATTCTTCTTCTAGGAACGTGGTTTTACAGAAACAATTTATTATTTTGATGTTCCTAAATTCGGGATTCAGTCTGCCACTGTTTTGAGAGTTGGCTCAGTCCTACAATACACTCACATCTTGTAAGAATGCTTTGGGATGGAAATACAGCTTATCTTTGAGTAAAGCAAGGATATTGGCTTGTAATAGCCTTCAATATAAAGGTATAAAAAATATTTGAAGAAGTGGGAGCTCTAGCTCTAGGGTGTTCAGGACCTTGGCAGGCATCAACCAGACAACTACAGAAAAGAGAAGCACAAGAAGGGAATCCTTTGTCTCTTAAGTGCTGACAATGCCTCTCTCTCCCACAGAAGTACATTTCCTCATTGTGCAAGCCCATCATCCTAAAATATTTCATTCTGTGTTTTAAAATAAGACAATTTTCCACACTGATGGTTTCCATGTCACTTAGCAAATAGCAAGACGCAAAGGCCAAATAATCTTTCAGGTAAGCTACCTGAAAACAATTTAATGCTCTGGGAAAATTTGTTTATTCAGTTCGAAGTTTAGGTTAGACATCCTCTGCCAATTGGTATGAAGGCACAACCTTCAGGTTTGTCTGACACATAAGTAAAGTTTCTGGCAGACTAGAGCAAACTTTGTGCTATTTCTTTATCTATCGTATAACTAATTCAACAAAAATTGTTATGAAATGAAAAGCCCTGAAAGCCACTTACCACATCAGCCTTTGGGTACTGTATAATAGTTTTCCATTATGTGCTGAAATTAAGCATTTATAAAGAAGCAGTAATTTCATAGTTAGTCACCCAGAAATTTGGCCATGTTAAAACAGCATTTTAGAAAATTGCAGGTAATATTGTTCCTGAATGCAAATTAATGTCTCTTCTGTTCCTCTCTTGGGATAAGAAAGCTCAAAGAATTTTGCAGGAGTCAATAGTCACAAAGAGCTATTATGATCAGTGGATTTCAGAAATTGAGTTGTGAAATGAGACAAAAGTACATGTAATTCAATACAGGAACATATGCACTGATAAATAAGAAAGAAATGGTTGTTGTGATATTCCAGTATGACCCTAGGGTTTCCTGAGGAATGAGAAGAGGAAATACATGGTTTTATACACTACACAAAACCTATCCAAACAGCACTGAAGCCTCAAATGTCTTCTGAAAGTCATGACCCAGAAATGAATTCACATTAAATAATGCAGCGCTCACATTCTCATTTTTATTTTGTCCATTTATCCATAATGGCTTAACTTTATTACACATACTGATTTTAATGGAATTTGATTCAAACCACTTTTCCACCTGAACTGACCAAGGGAAAAGAAAGAGCCAGTGACTTGGAAAGAGTTGCTCAGTT
>VZTN01002002.1:0-17675 GCA_013400515.1 Erpornis zantholeuca | reverse complement strand
CTCCATTAAATTAATGGCAGCAGGGCAACCTCATTAACCACTTTCAAGCTCCATGTTTTCCCAAGAACTGTTTTCCCATGAACTGTTTCACAATGGAAACCATGAAAGCTCATGAACATGAAAGGCCCCACAACATTATTGTTTCCTATGTTAAAAATGGGAAGAAGATCAGATACTTAGAGCTAAAAGTAGCTCTTTGCACTGAGTACCTTTCTGTGGCTTGTGCAGTAGAGAATCTGCAGGTAAACTCCAAGTGCTGTATTTTACCCCAGTNGTTTTAAGAGTCAGGATTTCATCCTAGACATTTTTTTCCACTAAGACATTTCTATGTCTTATTTTTTAGTTCACAACAGTTACAGTTTTACTATCCTATTTTCTGATCAATTATATAATGAAACAACTACTGTACTTGTTATCATCACCCTTGGAAAATATTTTTATATTTTTTAAAAATGCAGGTTTGTTTTCGGTACTGGGATATGCCTATTATTCATAACATGTTGTCAGAGGAAGCAAACAAAAAGAAACATTAAGAGAGTGGTATGCAAGTTCTCTTAAAATGCCTGAGGATGATCTTTGTATGTACTAGATGGACTTAACTTGCAGGTTTTGGAAAGCAAACATTTAGCTGAAAATTAGGAACCTGTTTTATCAACCTGCAAGCAGCAACCAGAAGTGAAGAAGGTGCAACATAGTGGAAGGTGAAGCCTCTCTGTCCCCTGAAGAGGTTGAAGTTGCAAGATATGCCATAGATGACTAGCAGGAAGGTCCTGAGAAGGTGCAAAATAAGAGAAATAAAGCTTTTACACTAAGGGGTTCCCATACCTATGCCTCTTGTTTAATAGAAAGAAGGAAGAAATACATGGTGTAAAATTGATTATACAAAATATACACAAAAATATATTATGAACCCTTTGGCCTCTAATCCACATTTTGTGTACAGCTGAGTCCCTTGAGTATTTATGTTATACTGTGAATTATGCACAGCATTTTCTTTTAGCAGAGTCTGTCTAGGCTGGTAAAACATGGCATTTTTTTACCCAACAAATATAATATTTCCTTTCAGAAGTTAATTAAAGACACATTTTATTTGAAAAAAGAGATCAAAATCAGAAATTATATTCAGAATGGTGTGTAATATTTATAGATATTCAGAATAGTGACTATAGCTGTATAGAAAAGAAAACACTTGCTGAAAATGATCTTAGCAGAGCAGAATCCTAGAATCATAAAATAGTTTGGATTGGAAGAGACTGTAAGAGCAAATAGTTCCAACTCCCTCTCATGGGCAGGGAGACTTCTCACTAGACCAGGTTGCTCAGATCCTCATCTAGCCTGGCCTTGAACACTTCCAGGGGTGGGACATCCACACCAGCTGTTGCAGTTCTTTCTGCAGAGAACATGAACCTTAAGAGCATAAAACAGGCAACATGCAGAAAAAGTTGTAAGAAAATTACAACAGATGGTATTTCAAACAGAGGTGGTATTTCATCCTTTGTGTTTTAGATCTACACCTGATCTCTGTTGTGGCCTGGGTGTAGTCTCACGTCTCATGTTTGCTTTGAGACGATTTAGGAATGAACTACCAAAGGGACCTTCTTCTGCTCATAACTTGATATTTCCTCCTGTGCCAGCTCTAGCAATCAGATAACTACCCAATGATCTAGACCAGGGAACTGACATACCTGAATTTCAATTTACTAATAAGAATTCCAAAAAATGAAGCTTTTTTTTTAAACCAGTGGTTGGATTTGCTGTTGCTGCAAAGCACTTTTGTTGTACATGAGGTTCCTGGCCCAGGTACACTTAGATGCAATGTCAGCATCAGGGATGATGTGAGAACATATTACCAGCAGCACAGACATTGCTATAGGGATTTTTGGCAGCATTTTCTTTCAGACAAAATTAAAGCATTTGTAAGACTGGAGTCTGAGGTTTGTTGTACTCCAAGCTCTGCAGACATCCTCTGGAAGGACTGGTCACGTTCCCTTCTCTGAACATTTGCTTTTTTTGCCTTCTTTGTGACAGCTCTAGCAGAGTTGGTTCAGTGAACTGTCACAAGAGAAAATATTTTGTTTTGGTGGATTTCTTTTCCACTGGAACAGCTAATTAATTAATACTCTACTAACTCACACTTAGGTCACTTGGTTGTTTGGTCCAAGCAAGTGACATGGCAGGGAACATATGAAAGAACCACTGCAAGAGTAGAGCAACCCCATTTGAGAGTTGGAAGTGCAATTTCATGACATTAGATGTAACTTCAAACTACACTAGAATAATCAAACTCTCTTTCAACTCACAGTGAATAAGCATATGTAATTTAATTTCAGCCTTATGTAGTTGCTTCCTGCCAGTTTAGACAAACATCTTACTTAAATTATTTCTTCTAGATAATTTTGAAATAGTAGAGCACATTCAAATAAATCCCTGATGATTCTACCACCCATCCTTAGGTTTATGTTGCAGTAATTGCTCTTAAGTATGAGAGCTGTTAACACTGAGAATTCCTGTTTTTTTTCTTTACAGCAGCAACTGGAAACTCCAATCAAGGAAACAGGCTAGATGCTGCATAAGTAGGCAGTTTATGGAGTTTACCATGAAGATAAGATTGAATAAAACAGATGACGATATGGTCCCTTAAGACTGCAGTCTTTCAAGCCTTTTCTTCTTCTCAAAACATGTTTGCAAAAGCTGTGAATCTTCGTTACAGAAGGTATGGAGACTACAAAACCATTTACTGATCTAGAATGAATAGAAGGTGGAAATAGCATACTTTGGCAAAGAAAAGATTTCTGTTGAAGAATTCTTCTGCAGAAGAACTTTAGTCTATCGGGGAGAATGTCTTTATAAAGAAAAAGATTTTAACTAGTGTTAAAAGATCACCTATATTCTAATCTCCAAACTGGATTACACTAACCTGTCACATCGGTTTCCTCATTTGGTGTTTACCAAATAAGTCCTCATATACATATATATCTGTAGCCTAGTTTGAGCTGAGAAGTGGTAATTCACTACTGAAAACAGAAAGTAACAGCTTCTTAAAGTATTTGCCTAACCTCGTATTATCTTAAATTCTAAAAGTAATTTAATCTCTCAGGTTTGACTCTGCTTTGAAAATGCAAGCTTCATATAAGAAATTATTTAAGACATGCTGATTTTCAGATAGTAGCTGCTCAGCTGAGAAATATAGCATGCTCTCTGTTGTCAAGGCTGTTTAAGGCAAAATCAAACCAAGAGGCTAGTTGAAATCTCTGCTAAGGAGGAAGCTTTAAACTTACCCATTTGTTATTTGGAATAGAATATAATTATCCATATAGTCATAGCTACAAAGGAGATATGGATTAGGAAACTCTTGTTTTTGGCCTCTCAGCAGTTAGGTCTTGCACCCCTGATCTGACACAAAATCTCATCTCCCAAATGCCTGGACCATGGCTCTGCTCCACTGCCACTGCAGTCACTACAGCCTCACGAGATCAGCATTCTGGCTGCAGCCCTTCCTCGTCCCCCTCAGCAATCTGTGTGTGTCTCTAGCTTAATCATCTCACAGACTGTATCTGCTAACAAAGAACATCAACAGGGTTTCTTTGAAGTCAGAGCATTTGCTGAAAATAAAAGCTAGGTGGGGAAGGCCGTGCAGGGCTAACCTCACAGACAGGAGCATCCTGGAATGAAGTGTTCTGCAGGCTGAGAAAAGCTGGAAGAAAAAGCACATACTCCATGTTTTAGGAGACCATAGCTGTAGATTCATAGCTGTGTAGCTGCAACACTAATAAAGCATCCAAGGTATATGGAATTTATTGCATAAAAGGACTGTAGTTTTCACTGGCCATACAGGAAGTCTGGGTAAGTGCTGCAGGCTAGAGTCCTAACCTTAAGGCAGCTATATTTAGGTAAGATAAATCCCATCTGCAGTTTCTCCCTTCATCCAGGGAGCTGAGTGAGGCTGCTAAGCTGGGGGTAAACTCATAGCCCTTTTGAAGTGAGAAGAAAAGGTTCTGAGTACATGAGCTTCAACTAAATAAAACAAACACTATTAGTAAATGGCTACTCCAGTCTTCACTGCATAATAACTAAATGATGGTTACCTGTAAGATAGCTAATAACTATGTACCTAGTAAGTAAAACAAGCTCAGCTACCACTTCAGAAAAATTATCATATTGCTGTCTGCATCTTAGCTTAATTTTTAATTCATATTCTTGCCTTCTAGAGATATATTTTAAGCTTTACTATTACCCTGAGAGCTTTCCCAGTGACTAGAAATAATTGTGAGTTTCATGGAAAACATATATTGATAAAGTATTAATTTTCATAATGTTTTATGAATGCCTGAATAATTGTCCTGAATGGACTAGAAACTGCCAGAAGGCAGGGGCAATCCTGGTCTCAGACAGGGCTTTGTTGCAGTATGGAGTGCTGAATAGGCTCAGGTTTTGGGTAAAATCACTTGATCAACTGTATTGTGTACCTCTGCGAGTAGTCAATGCTAAGAATCCCAGAAACTGATGCTCAGTGTCCTGTTGAAGGAAGCAATAAACACAACATGGAAGACTTGCACAGACTTTAGTTTAAGTGTAGATCATATCCTAGCTTAGAGCATACTAATCAAATAATCAAAAAGGAAGGGTTTCAAATATTTTTTAGTTAAATCAAGAAGTGCTGAAGGGAACAGAAAATTAGTGTAATGAACAGAGAAAATTGTTACTCATATAGTCATTGCTCTTCAAGTCATGAAATTGTTTGTAAAATGCTTCTACCAAAATTAGATATTTCCTATATAGTGCAGTGAATTTTATTTCCTCATTTGGAGCTTGACTGATTTTTCCCATCCCCCCTATAACATCGAGATACCGCTTTGCTTTCTTTATTGTTTAGTCCTCATTCAGCAGAGCATTAAAGCAGGCATCACAATCAAGTTCATATCAGGACGTAGATGGTGCCATTTGTCTAAATTTCAGTGGGTTGAGGTTGAATTTCCCCTTTCCAGTAATGGGAGCAGAGAGAATAAGGTACCATTATCACTTAGTGGCACGGACTGGACCATAATGAATTGGCAACTTCATTGAAAAATATTATGAAAAAGAAGGAAATCTATATAAATATTCTTGCTAATGGCTTTCATTGTCATCCTCATTTTCTTCAAAGGGAGGCAGTGTTCTGTTGTATCAGCTACTACTACATGTAGTACTCACCTGGCATGTCTGACTGCAGGGTCACAGTCCCGCCTCGGCTGCTGCATGACTTGGGAGCCCTGGGTGGGTTAACTAACCTTAAGTTTTTGTGTTTTCCTGCAGTTGACTGTGACTCCACAATTGCATGTATTGCTACAGCACAACATGTCAGGATTACCAGATTTTGGTACAAAAAGAAAAATTTGTCTATGACAGTTTTGTACACAAACCTTTCACTGATTTGTCCTAAAAGTTCCACCTTTTATTTCTGCCATTTCCGAGGGTAGTGCCTGGTCCTTAGTCGTTCAACACCGCTAACAGGCAAGGATAGCACTCACGACTGTAACATGCAAAACACACTCTTAGTGTTTCTTGTTGGTGATCCCATTCTTTAAACAGCACCCCACTGATCTGTGGGTATCTTAGCTTTCAACTACATTCCAAACCTCAGGCTGTTGGTAACCTTTTATCTCTGTTCTTATCAACCTTTACTACTGAGTGGCTTGAAGAAATAGATATCAAATCAAAGGGCGGTGCTTCTCCCTAGATATTGATCAAAGGCATTATTGATAGACCAATTTGTACTAACATGTGGAAAACTAACCTATTTAGACTAGAGACAAGGTTATTCCAAGATAAGACATATATAAACTGCAATGTTGCCTGCTAGAACATTTTATGTTCTGCTTTAAGAACCGTGCCTAGTGAAATACACCCTGTCATCAAACTCCAATAAAATTGTAATACTGAGAAACAAATACGAACATTAAATAATGTGAAAAACTGTTAAGAGATTTTTATTTAAAAGCAAATATTCATATTATACATGAAGATATGCCTACTGAGCTATAAAACTCATAAATTTCTTTGTATATCCTACCTCTAGTGTATTAAATTCAATTGAAGCAAATATTTTTAACATGCTGTATAAATATCTTGAAAAAATGAGTTTTTCCATTGATGTAGGCTAATAGCTACTAATTTTAGTAATCAATTACTTGGTATGCCCTCATAAAAAACTAAATTAAGATTGTGTTAGTCCCAAGAAAACAATTAATCCAAGAAAAAGTATTTTTCAGATTTGTTTCAATTACATGAAGTTCAAAGCTGGAAAACATGATTAAACTTAAAAGACATACACTAATTAAGGTACTTAACGAAGATTAAGGCTTTCACACACCTTTAACTCTGTGGTAATTAATTGAATATAATCAAATCATTTTATGTTTGTGGTCCTGCATTAGATTATATTTAATTTTTAAAAGCATGAGATTCTCCAATCCTGTGTTTTCACTACATGTGTATTAGGGAAGAGCAGAGTTAAAATTAGGTGCCAGACTGCCCTATTCTTAATATGTTTGGATTACCATTAGGTGTAACCAGACTCAAAGAAAACACTGACACCAATGTTAAATTTTTGTAGGACCAACCAGCTTTAAACAAATTACGCCCGTGTTTAGAAAATGTATTCAACAGGAGACTTAGAAAGACTGACCTTGTGCTCCAAAATTGTTTTGTAAGTATAGGGTGGATTTGCTGGATAATCCACTCTCTGCTTTGGGTTCACAGTGACTGAGCCTTTGTGACAGAGGGACAGGTAACTTCTCTGCAGTGGAAACAGCATCAGTGTGCCCTGACCTGAGTGGGTTATTGCACATGGTCCCACAGGGAATGCAGGGAATTGAGGATCACCAAAGTACCTCTGCTTGCTTCAGGGACTCTAGACTTGGCCTGTGAGCAGAGACACTCACTTGTCTAAAGGCTGTGCATTCTACACGGAAGAAGAAAAAAAATGCAGGGTAAAGGGAGGATTCCCATCAACCTTTCCCACAAGGAAGCTGCCTGAGGGTTCCTCTGCCACCAGTCCTCCCCTGTTTCCTTTGGCTTAAGGGCCCATATGAACTCAACATGCCTGTTGGTGTGAAGTGCAGGTTAGCAGCATTAAACTAGGCCAAATTGGCACAGGGAATTCTTCTGCAAGGCAGAGCTTTCTGAGGACAAGCCTCTGGCTGCCTGTGTAAAGAACAAAAATAGTCTGCCTGATACCTACCCAGCAAGTTGCAATATGAGGGCTTTGCAGCCATTCAAACACCTGCATAGAAAAGCTGTTCCTTAATACCCATAATTATAAATTATTTTAAATTAGTCTGTTGGCATTATTGCATGCTGTTGGCACTTTCCTAAATGTCAGGGACCGTGTTCCATTGGCAAAATATATAACAGAGAGCACAGCTTCCTCCCCAGTCAGCTTCCACAAACCCTACTGAAGTGATGTCCAGCCCTCCTGTACTCTTGTGGCATTATACTCTGTATCTAATTTTGTTTCTTTCCTGGTTAATGCTTTTATTTTGCACTTTCATTTAAAATGCAGTGCACTTCCAAACAACATTTTCTTACAGCCCAACTAGTTTTAAGACTTGACAGAAGTCGTGATTATACTGGGCTCTGCCAAAGACTAAAAGCAGTATGAGAATGAAATTAAAGCTATGGATAAAGAGTGAGCTTATGAGGCAATATAAAATGGAAAAATATGGACAGATGAACACAAGATAAAATCTCTTTCTAACTCCTTACCAGTTGGTAGTTTTTACAGTAATTACAGTGTTATAGAAATTCCTGATTTAAACTTTTCACCGAAGATTAAAACCCCAGTTTGCACTGACTTATGAAAATAATTTCAGTTGTTATTAGCAGACTTTAATTGCACCAATATGCTTTTCACTGCTTAAAAAGGCCTTTGTTCTTTACAAATAGTGATACAAAGGTAACAGCAATACTTCAGAGGCTTTTATTGCTTGGATACAAAATAGGAGTCCTTAAGCTTTAAAAATCTCTTCTCTCAGAGATACCATCTTTTGCCTGGAGCTAAAGGAATTAGGGGATATTTACATGATTTAAGGCTAATTTTATAGCATATTATGTTCCCTTTCTGCCATGGAATCAAATACTAGAGGATTTGATTTTTAAAAAAATGTAAATATGGGTAAAATGTAATAAAACTATTGTTTGTATGGGAAACTTCCATGCTAATCTGCAATAAATATGCAATATTGGAATTGTGTAACTTGGTGGTCAGCAACAGGAAAAACAACAATAGCTGTGGGAAGATAAGTACACATGATAATGCATACTAGATACTGGGAACAAGGTCAGAAATTACATTTTAGCTTTGAAACTTTATTGTTAGGTGACAGAGAAAAAAAACAGTCTTGAAAACATGATGATAGATATTAATGAGACATTAAGTAAAATCTGATAAATGTAGCAGT
This sequence comes from Erpornis zantholeuca, assembly GCA_013400515.1. Lineage (NCBI taxonomy): Eukaryota > Metazoa > Chordata > Aves > Passeriformes > Timaliidae > Erpornis > Erpornis zantholeuca. The sequence goes on along the minus strand of VZTN01002002.1, from coordinate 9,237 downwards.
TTAATCAAAACCAGGGAACTCATAATTTCTAAAGATAGTTACCAAATTAAGCATTTCACCTACGAATTCCAGAAATATTCAGCAACATTTTGGTGACGGAAAATGTTCAGTCAGTACAGCATTGAACAGTTGTTACTTTCCCCTGAAGATAATGTGTAGCTCGAGGCAGTTGTGGAGGAAGACCAGGCTGCCAACGCACGGAGCTGCTGGGAGAGGTGGACGGGAAACAAGGCAGTCTACTCAAAAAGAGAAAAAAACCACAGTCACAGATCTTTGAGAGTAAAGCCCTGTGATAAATATTTGGGCCAGTTAAAGAGAGAGATGTGTTGAGAGAACTATTGAACAAGGGACTGTGGGAGGTCTATGAAGAGCCAAATGCAGTGAATGGAGTGAAATCCCAGTGACCTGAGTGGGCAGAGTGTGTGGTTAGGATGATGGAAGACAGACCAGCGAGGCTTATTTTGGACAGCCATCATTAGGAGTTTCAATCCTCAGGCCAATGAAGAGCATGGAAAGATAATATTGAGTAAGACCTAATTGCTCGTAATATGAATCACCATTAAAGGGAAAAATATGCATTTGGCTACAAGAGGTAGGAGAAAATCTGCCAAAGACATTTTTGGGTCTACAGAGCTGAGGGATAATAGCACACAGATTCTAGGAAATTTCATGTGATTTCTCCCGTCTTCAGCTTTGGAATGAACTCACAGAGAAATGATTGCCTTCACTTTTGCTGGAACTTCTTAAAGAACTTTCTCACAGAAAGTTTTGAGGAAGATAGTAATAAAATGGCTAGTGATTGTCCATTCAGAGCTGAACTCTTCCATGAGTGCTTAGGAACGATGCAGGAAGGGGATTGCGTGTACAGACACGGGGGGTCATTTTGTGGCAAACAAATCATTAAACATTCTATAACAGCATAAATAGCAAAAGGATGCCTGAGCTTTCAAATTGCATTATAACTGTTACCAACTTTTTGGTTAAGAAGGATCACACAAGTGACCATGTGCCTCGACAGGGAAACTCAGGTTCAAGTCCCCCAGAACTCCACTATTAGGAGTAGGGTTTTCCTTTTCTCTGTTTTTGTTTTGTTTTGTTTTTTTGTTTTTTTTTTTTAGTATGGCAGGACAGACCACACTTTCAGAGGAATTCATATGAGTCAGGATTTCTAAGAACTAAGACTGGTATGATAATCTTGACAAAACACTGAGATATGTGTTAGTACTCCTTAGTTGAAATAATAATTTAAATGAATGGAGTACTAATTAAAAACTTGCCAAGGTCTGATGGAATTTTCTGAAAAATATCTGCCCTTGTATGCCTTTTTTCAGAATTTCATCATAAGCAGATATTCTTCAAATAGAAGCTGAAAAATGAAATGACATCTTGCAACTGATAACATGGAGCAATTTCTTATTTTAACTTTAGATTTCTCTGTCTAGTTTTGAGTCTTCCAACATGGGGTTGTCTTCTGTTCATTCCAACCAACCTCCTATTTCTGTCATGCACTTCCATGATGAAGTAAAGGATTTTGTAACTTCTGTAACAAAAAATGTTGCACAAGTAATATTTTATTGCAAAAAGCAGTTGCACCTACCTATTTTGCCAAGTCAGACTAGTGCATGATCAATAGTGCCACCAGCATCTAAATGAACAAATTTGCATCAGAGTAGTTTGTGGATCAGATTTTAAATAAACCTCAAGTATGCAAGCTATGAAAACATGTGCCAAAGCAGCTCTTACTTTTGCTTTAAAATTCTGGTACTTAATATTAATGCTTTCAAGCCACAGGCAGTAAACCTTTAACAAAATATACTGCACTTTCTGAGCGGTCAGATTTCCAGGCAAAATGTGAAGTTGACATTATTAATGTGAGATTTCTGGGCCGAGGTTTAAACAGTAACAGGACCTGTTATATATACTACTTTTCTTCAGTGAAAATTTACTAACACATAAAATTTTCTATGAATGCCACCCTTAAAATCCTGTAATCTATATTTGCTGTCAAACAAAATATCCTTTCACATTTGCTTCCTTTATGCTTCTACAATAACTTTATTGTAAAATATAGAATACACTTGAAAATGCAAGTGTCTTGTATCTCCAAAACACAGCTGGGAATCCTATGTAAGGAAAAGCGTTGTCAGGACTCCAGGATTCCCTCTACTGAGGTGATTTTATAACAGCAAAACATTTTTGAACATGGGAAGTTGAATTTTTGCAAAAATCTTTACATGGTATTCGACTTTGTCTTTACATTCGAAGTTGGGATATGCAGTATAGTCTTTAAGGTGTCATTAAGCATTGCTGTAAAGGACTTGTCAGCTGAAACAGCAGATTTCTCCTCTCCCACTGCCAGGCACAAACGTGCCGTTTTCAGAACAAGCACAAGAGGGGGCATTTAGATGATGTTGTGTCCGTTCTTTAAACGCTGCTCTATAAGCTCTCTGTAAAACACTGGGCATGAGCAATGTACTTCTAGCTTTTGACTCTCATTCTGACCAGGTTCCTACCGGTGTCATCGCAGAACCTCTCACTTAAATGAAACCGTTTTTGCTTTGGTGCATGATACTCTAATTAATTTCCTCTACAAGAAAGCTGATACAAGGCAATGTATATTTAATTTTAGTTTACACCCCCATGCATACTACAGACACATGCACCAGATCTTCATGAATTTTGAGACAAGGCTCTTGATTTCACAGCCCACAAATTAAATCAAACTAGCAGTTAAATTATTCCACACCCCATTTACAGTCATTGATCAATTTTTCTTCTCAACCCCAACTACTTCCCTTCTGTCACCCACAAGCCACACACTCCCACCTCAGTTCAGAGCCACCACCATACAACCTTGTAGTTTAAACAACATTTATTTGTTATAAGGTCCTACATTACAATGATTGCTCTAGGGTTGGTGTGGCTTTTGTGAATTACACGTTAAGCAATTCTGCATGTGGTTTTCTGGTGGGATGTTTAAGAAAGTGATATACAGTGAAAAATGGTAGCCATAAGTTGTATTTCTCTGATATTCATGGAAATGTCTCAATAGCTGATCTATGTTTAAGCAATTTTTCTACATTTGTTAAATTTTTATGAGGAAATTGCAGAATTGAAACCTGCCCAAGTGCTTTGGTGTGTTTCACTTATGGATGGAGTAATGGCTGCTGTGGCGAGGAGGTGAGTGGGAATATATAGGCTCTAGGAGAGGTAATAGAATCCAAGGAGGGGGTCCAATTTATAGAGTAAGGTTGGAGAGAGCAGAATTACTTCTTGTCCTTTTATTGGGTGTAAACTCTAACCCTACTGTAGCTGAAATTTACTTAAAGGGTTTTGCTGTCCTTGGATTTTCTTAAGTGGGAAAATTTGACTATTTAAAAAGTGGTGACAGTTACTCGCCACACAACTACTGTCACCGATGAGCTGTTCTCTAAGCCAGTGCCTTATGAGTTCTCTCTTTCTGTTATCAGGTGTTCTTAAAATGCCCCCAGGTCTGCTGTCTTTCATTCTCCCTATAATTTTGAAATGATGAGGAATATCTGCATTCCCAAACTATGTGATATTGCTATTGCTTGTTGCAAGTCAGACCATGGCCCACTGTGAGATACAGGACAAGAGAGGATCGTACACTGGCCTGCAGTTGGGTAGTTTGCTGTTTTGAGGAACTCTTCACTTTAAAGTGACCTTACTTAACAAATGTGTTTGGTTACTGGGTAGAAGAAAGCACCAACCTATGCAAACAACCTGTGTCTCCTCAGAAGTGGTGGATGTGGAAGAATAAGTATGTGTGTACTGTGCAAGGAATTCACGTTCATGACCAGTTGGGTTTGGCTTTCTGCATTGGTTTATCCCAATCTTTGGCTGAGCACAGTGCTGTGAAGTGCACACCCACTCTTGCTGCCATGCAGTGGCTCTCTGTCACATGTTCAGGTACCCTTCAGATGCACATGGGGTGACCAGGGTTGTTCAAGAGCAGCAATAGATAGAAAGATGAGACTAGCAATGAAATTGGCATTATGAATACCTGTAAGGAACTGGTCAGGCATGAAAATGAAAATGATGAGTAATGAACAGGTTAACAGAATTCACTGAGGAACATCACTTCAAAATTAGTCAAGTTATTGCAATGGAATGTGGAGATTAATCATACATGTACTAGGCCTCTAGTGGAACAAAAGCAGGTAAAGGAAACAGCCTCAGGATTTTGCTCTAATGTCTACAGTGGTATATGATCATACCTGTTAGGGATTTTCCTTTGAAAAATCTGTCATCTTTTGCTGTTAGAATCAAGATCTGGGACCTGATTCACTGCAGTTGCTACTGTGCAACGTCAGTTTTTCTAAAACTATGAATAAAAAATCAAAATGTTCTGTTTTCTTTCATAATGGAAAAACTGTGATGCAATGAGATGTGTGGATATCTCTGTACACATAACTTAGAGAAAAAATAGTCTAAAATCTCTTCACTGATTAAAATAAGTTTTTTAAATAATGCTTTTTAGACCCAAAGAAATCATAATATGCAAATTATTCAGAAAATTACCCTAAAATTCTTTTTCTCTCCATGTATATTTTTATAATGTGACTTGGAGAGAAGCCTCTCTAATTGGCAACAGTCTTATTTCCCTCATCAAATACAACCTTTGGCTGATACATGAAGGTCAAAATATTCTCACAGTTTCAAATGTTTTCGCCCCAATAAAGACTCTCTGAAACAAAAAGCTGAGGTCATGTAGTAGGCCAGAATACTTTCATTTTCAGGTAAACTGGTGGTTTCTTATGCTATTCTACCCACTTTAACCACTTGTACACTTACCTTGAAAACTCAGGTTTTCAGGTGTCCTCAGGAAGTCTATCTAACACATCACCTGCTTAAAAATATGAATTTTGTCAGCAACTTCTCTGTGTGCTTGATAGCCACTTCTGAATCAATTCCTCTGACCTCATGGTAGCTTGTGGTCCTGACATTTCATCCCCTCTTTGCCTTGAGCTTTTTGGGTGAAAAGGCATGATTAAATTGCTGTCCAACACAAAGTTTTCAAAGTTTTCAAAGTCAGTACAATTCCTCTTTAGATATGTTTTTAAGAGCTACAGGAGTGTCACTTAAAAAGGATGTTTCACTAGCAGTGCGAGTGGGCATAAGCTGTAGCAGCCAAACAACCTTTTCAATACAATAGGGAAATTTTAACAAGGATCACCTGAGATCCTCCTTTTGGTCCTTTTCCAAAGCTCTGTTGTTGTTCTTTTGGGTAAATACACAGCTTTGTCTAAAGGGTAAGGCCCTAGTAAAGCATGCTGTCCCCTGGTATGACCTGAAACGATGACATGATGCTCGCAGAGTATTCAGAGCTAGACAGTTCTCAACAAAGCAGACATTTGAGGAAACAGCATGTGCTGTGAATCTTTGGGCTGCTAAGTATAATAACAAACACTGCAGGCAAACTTGGTAGAAAAGGAAAATAAATTAATCTGTCCTCAGTCTAGTCCGGAGGTGGCTCAGCCGCAGAGCTCTGCAGTCACAGCCTCTCTGTGGCAGCTGATGGTGAAGATGTCACACTGAAGGGACTGCAGCTGTGCTGAGACAGTTACCAGACTCCATGCTCCCTACAGGAGTTGTTCTTGTCTGTAAAATGTCTCTAGTTGCAGTTCATATGGCCAGATTCTGAGTGGGGGATATTTCTTAATCATGAATTTTTTCCCCCTCAGGTTCACAGCCAGCAAATTCCTCATTCACATCAACATGAAACATTTCTTCCAGCTGTGGATACTCATTCAGGTCAGTCTACGTGGTCAGGAATGTGCTCTTCAGCTGGATAAAACGCACTTAAATTTCTTTGAAATACTACAGTCTGAAAAATTCTTTTCTTTTGATTACATAAAATTGCTGTCAGCTCTAACAGCACAATAGCTGAGGAAGCTTTGGGCTGTGGAGGTGCTGTTGGAACCAAGTCTAATGTTTGGACAATTTCTTCTGCTTATTTAATAATAGACACAGTTGAATCAGTTCTTTGCCTCATTAACTTTCCTTTGACAAAATTTACTTGACATACTCTGCTTAGTGTTGTGCTTTGCCCCTCTTATAAACTTTTATTTTAGACTCATCGAGGGTTTTATGAGTGAGGGACATTAAAGCAAGCACATTTACAGTTTCATCCTCCCATTGAGACACTGCTGGCCTTAGTTTTTATACCTCCCATCTTAATTTCCTCTGAATGTCTCACATGGCTGGATAGTAGATTCTTTTGAAACTCTTCTTTTACAGAGGAGAAGCAGACTAGATGATCTATGAATCCAATCTCTACTTCAAAATATATCTTTGCTTGAAAGTGTGTGCACTTTTGGGCACTTTTGTGAGAATGTTCTTGATTTATTCATTAATATCATGCATTACAAACAAGTACAGCGTGTCAGTAAGCAATTTTTCCAATTAAGTCCATGGAATTGTTTGGTGTATAGGAAATTATAACCAAGATTTTGTTAGTTTGCATGGCAGGGTCAATGTGGTGAAGATGGACTCTTCTTCTGCGTACTATATCTGTGTAATCCTGAGTTCTATCAGCTATGACAGGATGGTATTGTGAACCACAATTAATTTCCTTTACAATAGTGCGGATAACTTCACGGCTCATTAGACTGATGATTTCATTCTGAATTGTTGGACTTGTGTAATCTTGTTTTCTCTTCAGCTAGCTTCCCAGGGTCTCATTGTCATTGCTGTGAAGCTTCAGTAATTCAATAAAATTCTCCTCATCAATCTGATGGCCATGAATTACCAAGCCTTGTCTACTCCAGTAATGTACAGTGAGTATTATTTTATACAGTGAGCAAAACAGATTTCCCATCTAACATTTTAGCTTTCTTTATCCTTCAGACATGTTGGAAAATGTGGTATTGGATACTCCAATCAAACAAAAATGGCTTGATGACAATTTAAACAAATTTTGGCTAGGGAGCATTGACAAACGTTGGAACTTTGGCACTGAAGAGGATTTCTCTTCGTCCCCTTCACCACTACTGGCTTCATTCCTTGTGCTGCTTCTTTAGGTAAAGCTTAGTGCCAAGTGGTACAGCTGTGACATCAGAGGCAAGGCACCTTGCTCAGCTAACCCCTCATGGACAGTGAATTTGTGAGATCCCACCAAAGGACTAACACAGTTATGGAGACATAAAAATCACAGAGGAATAAATAAAAAAGTATTTTATGAATATTTTTTGTAATATAATGGTTACAGCTATTTCTGGTTATCAGAAGTTTGAAGATTATTTGCTTGCCTAAGTCTGCCAAAATACAATATCATGACATTATTCTGGAGTTATACCAGAATACGTTACTTTCATGAAGGATATTAAAGTGGATTGTATTCAAATTTTTCCATCTTCAAGAAAACAGCATTAAAGATAAAGGGAAGGGTGAGAAAAAAGGAGAACCAGAAGAGACAATTTTCAAAACAAAGAATAGAAAATCAAATATATGCTGTGGTTCACTGCTGTAAAACATTCAAATGAGAGGATGTGTGAATTTTTATTTCACAGATCTCATCAGAAACACTGAACTGCAATTGGTACATTGTCATGCATACTTTTAATAGAAATGGTAGGTCTGATAATATGTGTAGATTTTAAGGTAGAAGTTGAGAATAAGTCTTGTCATAATTCTTTCATTTTTGTCTCAGTTCTCACCTAAGAATGGGAATTAATTTATCACTACCACAGAAACTTTTAAAAAAGATAAATCAGAAATTAAAAATATTCATATATTGAAGTGAGGGGCTGCCTTACATGCTAGGGAACAAATCTAAAACCAGCATTTCATTTCATTGTCATTTGTGAAGAGCATAATAAAATAAATGCTTAATGACAGAAAAATCTATTTGATAACATTTCAAGTAAAATATTTTCTTATATGATATGAATTGTACAAGATTTTGAAGATAATCTCAATCTGGTATGTTTTATGTTCAGACCAATCTGCATCCTAACATCACTCATCTTCCACTGTCAGATTTAAATACTGGAGAGCTTCCAGGAAGAATTGGTCCATAAAGGAATAATGACTGTGAAGTGAGGAGAGTTTGAGCCATGCACTCTAAGCTTTTATGTCATAGAACAGATCCTGAAAACATATTGTCTGTAATGCATAAATAAACAACACTAGAGACACGTGATATCTCGAATATATCTACATTGTGCTCTTTGAGTAATTGTGACTAATTCTCAGATTTGTATACTGAACATATAAATATATTACTGTACTTTCATACTTAACACATTTTAAAATCTGACTACATTTATAATAACAGCACTTATTGAGAGTAAACATTCTATTTAGAGAGTTTATTGGTAATTAAATTCTAAATATAAAATAATCCAATAAACCATACAGTGTAATTTGTATATTAAAGAGTAATTATAGCACTTTTTTGCTATGTACTAAACTGCCATTGTCCAAATATTATTTGGAACCATATCCAGTGCATACAGTGGCAAGAGCAAGATGGTAAGTTGCATTAAGTTTATTAGAGTGCCTGAATTCTTCCAAACTCTTTATACCTGCCCTAANGAATTCTTCCAAACTCTTTATCCCTGCCCTAAAAACTCTGAGTTGACTCTGATACAGTCAATGGCTTTATCTTGACCAAGACACCAAAGGACAAGACAGAGCTGGCTTGGTTGATTGCAGGCTGGTTAATTCTAAGATACCTACACAACAGCAATATCTGCACAGTGCTGCTGTGACATGGTCTATGACCATTAATTGTAATATTCTACATGAATATGTGTACAAAGTGCTCCCAGGGACCCTAATAGGTGTTTGGGAGTTATAGCACATCCTGAGGATGGCTGGTCAGAAGAATGTAAAAGGAATCTATTTATTTATTGCCCAGTAGATTACTGGTATTTAAAATATGTATATACCCAAAGAAGTTCTTACCTTTATGTTTCATTGTGTAACAAATCCATCACAGGCCTTTTCTTTTTCATAGAAGTGAAAAGACTGAGATTTACTGCAGGTTTCTGAAGAAGGTCTATATGCCAAAATATAACCCAAAAAATTTATTTTTATTTGCATCAGTTCTTTTGTAATTATTGAAGCTAGGTCTTGCAAACATCATGGTCCAAACGAGAATATTTTATTTACTGGAAATCCAAGTATTTGAGACCACAAGTCTTCTCAAAGAGCAATACAGGTCACTTGTGTTTCCCCATAGCAAACTGCATTTAAGGCAATATTCGACAC
>VZTN01002001.1:57083-69020 GCA_013400515.1 Erpornis zantholeuca | reverse complement strand
TACTTTAAATAAGCACATGTAAGCATCATGGAAAAAGTGAATTTCAGGCTGGCATGCTTAATCTGATTCATAGTGTTCTTATAATAAGCCTTCAAGGTACAATACACAAAAATTTCTGGGGCTGAGGCAGTGAGTAATAGAAGACAAATCCATGAGCAATAAGTTAATTCAACTCATGTTTCTCCTGATACAAAGCAAAGCAGAATTCCTTACTCTGGACTACGAATAAATCAACTTTGGATGAAGTCAGAGAGAATGAGATCAATCTTTAAATATATTAATGTTCCTTCCTCTCCAATTCAGGCAACACAAGTGGCAGACTTTTACATGTATATAAAAATAGCTGTGGATAGTACAAAAAAAAATCCTTCAGTAGGTCCCTATTAAGGAATGTTTTTCATGAGCCATAATGAAAAAGAAATAAGTTCCTTCCTTTCTTTTATATTATTCTTAAACTGAGTGACAAAAACTAATATAAGTACATGCCTGTATACACTTTAAAATACCTACAAAAACTAAGACAGAAGACATTTCCATGTAATATTGAAAAGGGGAAAAACCAAACATAACACATCACCATACACTACTAACCTACATACAAATTAAAAGTGTATTTGTGAAAAATGAAAGATGGGATAATGGTAAAAAATTATTGTTAAGGGTACTTCACAAAAAGGCTTGGTGAATATCACCACCAGTTGTCACTGTGGCCCACTAAGAACCTCAGAGTTATCTGCAAACATAGCTATCTGATCAGGTGCTCTTTCTTGGCCAGAGTATAGCAAAAAAAATTCAACTCCTCTCACTCCAGTTCTAGATCACAGCTTAATATGGCAAGAAACCAAAACTAAGCTTCTTTGACTACAATTTTTTTTACAAATACACATATCTTGGGCGATATAATGGAACAGTCATAGATTGATCAGTGAATAAAAGAAGTATGTTGCCAAATCACTTTTCATCTCCTTCCTCCATTTCCAGCTCCTGGGGCCAATACTTAATGCTGCTAAATTCACACATCGTCTCTTAGCATGCAATAAATGAAGAAAGCAATTTGTCATATCCACGTAAATTGTCCATAAGAAGTAGGCAATATTCCTTGAAATCCATTTCCCTTCACTTTTTTGATCTCTATCCCTAAAATTAAAAGCCATTAAAAATTCAAGATGTTACTAGCAGAAATATTCAAGAGGAATGGCTAATGGAATTCAGTCCTGTATCATCTTCTAACACATACTTGCCACAGACAACTAGTGTCTGTACATGTCCCTCATTTCTAAATCTTCTAAACAGGTCTAGAATAATTTAATGGTTTCTGCCATATTTTTATCTAAAGGTCCATTCATATTCAGAATAAAGACATGGCATCTTGAACAGTACACTTAACACCTTTTACAAAGGCTTAACCCTTCCTGTAAACTGATGACATTATTCTTTTCAGTTCTGCACTTTAGTATCTGAAACAGCATATGACTGATCAATGGAAAATATTTTACCACAGAAATAACTTATTTCTTAACTGTTTTCTTAAAATGAGCCTACCACTTAAAAGCAAATCCATATCCTGAAATAGCAAATTTGAAGATATTGATTGCTCCTTTTTTAACTCAAATAAAAGAATAATGTTCTTGTCTAAAAGGCAAGCACCATCTCCACAGTGAGACACTGCATCTTTATGATATATAATCACTTCATTGCTAAAACTATTCATACAAAATTCAAATTTAAAAGCACATTCCTGAATAAGAATAGAAGGATTTAGAAAGGCAGTATTAAATAAATATTTTTAAATAGCTCTATTTACTTACTATATATCTTCCTATCCCTGAGAAAATACATATTGCCATAGTTAAATAGAACTTGGAAGAGGCTAACAAATACACCTGAATGTTCTGTGAATAAAAACACAGGGGAGATGTGGTGAAAACAGTGGTGCTGTGTCAAGCTGGAGTGCTTGGAGCTCCCCCTTGGACGAGGAGCCAACCGAGAGTTTATGGGTCACGACTAAAGAGAGGGCAGGGACTGGTGACATTACAGTGCGGGTTTGCTACGGGAACACCAAGTAGATGAAGCCCTCTACAGACAGAGAAGCAACCTTGCATTCACAAGCCCTGGTCTCCATGGGGAACTTCAAACACCCTGATATGTGCTGGGCGGACAACACACCAGGGCACAAAAAGTCCAGAAGGTTCCAAAAATGCTTTTTTTCAAGAGGAGCCAACAAAGAGAGGTGCTATGCTGGACCTTGTTCTCTCCAACAAGGTGGGAAATGTGAATGTCCAAGCCATGGCAGCCATGACCATGAAATGGTGGAGTTTGAGATCCTCAGTGCAGAGAGAAGAGTGCACAACAAGCTTGCTACCCTGGACTTCTGGAGAGCAGACTTTGGCCTCTTCAGGGATTTGTTTGATAGAATAAAATGGGATAAAGACCTGGAGGGAAGAGGAGCCCAGGAAAGCTGGTTAATATCCAAGGATCACCTCTGGAGCAATGCATCCTGACCAAGAGGAAGTCAGACAAGAAAGCCACGAGGCTTATGTGTATGAACAAGATGCTCCTGGACTCAAACACAAAAAAGAAACCTACAGAGTGTGGAAGCAAAGTTAAGTAGTCTGTGAGGAACACACAGAAATTATCTGAGCATCCAGAGCTCAGGAAAGCTAAAACTCAATCAACATCACCAAGACAAGGATGTAGTGCATAGGAACATCAAATACAATATAAATCCAGATGACACTACACTAATCAAATGAGGTTTTGGATTCCAACACAAGAAATTTCATTTTGACACACCTTTCACTGCTACTAAACCCCACACTCATCAGACATTCCTTTTGATACCCCAGAGCTACTGTGAAGCAACTTAGTAACTATACAAAGCTCAAGAAAGCACTTTCCACCATGTGCTATGAATCTACATTTCATTAAGAACACTGGAGATCACTGTTTAACCAGAAGAGTTCCGGGGATTTTTAAAATGAGTCAATGATGTTTCACTTCAAGCACCTATTCAAAATGGCACCTAAATTCAGCTTAAATTTTTTAAGCTGAAAACTGCCTTATTTTTGGGCTTCTGGCTTTCTGCTTTGGAAGATTTGTTATTAAGAACGATGCAAAAAAATAAACTAGTGACAGAAAAACATAGCATAAGCTCTTTTTTCTGAGATGTGAATCCAGCCTGAGTTTAGTTAGAGAAACAGCAAAAACAACAAAATTCAGAAAAGCATGCACATGAGTGGTAGTTCCTACAAAAGCTTCTGTTTGCCTGACAAACTGGTCCCAAGCCCCTCCGGAGCAGTAATTCCAGCTAGGTCATAGCATATCTGAATATACAATTTGATCAGTTTTGATAGCCCTTGAACTGATACAGCTTGACCTTTATACTCTTTGCCAAAAGCCACTAACAACCTTATGAACTTTCTTAAGTATTTAGTCTTGTCAAGATATTAGCTGGCAACCCTTTTAACATCGAACATATGCAATGAGCTTTTCCAAGAAGATGTTAATGCATAAGGAAAACAAACATAGATGAAAATTCAAAAGCACTTTTGTCAAGATTTTTAGAGGGGCCACAGCAACATTTTTTTTTCCTGACAAAAAGATACAAAGATGCTCTCCTATTCAAGCATGCTGTTCTGGATTTACGTGACTGAAGTTATTGTTAATAATATGCTCTTGTTAACTTGTTAAAACAGTTTCTGCTGTTTAGGATTATTTTAAATAATATTTTGCCACTGGACAGAGAAGAACCAAGGGAAGACTGTCAGACATACAGAGAATCCTTAAGTTTCCAACACATGATCAGTTCTCAAAGATCCAGGAACACTTACTCCAAGATTTCTTATCTTCTAGATATGTAAGTTTCAGCAAGAACTGTTGCTTTGTTATTTATGTTAAACTGTTATGCTTACCCTCTAAATTACTGCTGCTGCAAAAACAGGGAAGAAACTTCATTCAACATGGACTCATGGTAAAGTTGATTTTGTTGCAGTCTATTTATACTTTGTTCCTGGAAAAAAAACCCAGTATTTTTTCCTTCCCTTCTTCACCTCCTGCAATATTCTAAAATAATAAGTATACTCTATCTATTATCACTGCCTCAGTATGGAGAAAACATTTTAATATAGAAGTGTAAGACTAAGCAAGTTCTGATCATTATTCCTAAAATGATCAGTGATTACCATTTTTAGAGGTCACTGAGTATCTTTTAGAAAGGAACAAATTGCAGGGAAAATTTAAAATAAAAATCCCCACCAGAAGACAATGTCCCTATTTTCCTCAATATTCAGTTTTTGAAAAGCAGTGTGAGCCTGCTACAGCACAGAAACTAGACATTTCCACTGAACAAGATTAAAGAAACACAGTAAAACAACTCATAAATAAACATGCTTGTTCATAGGCTATAGTGTCCTATTATCAATGAAACTACTATTAGGCAAATAATACCAAATAAAATGATGACATAGATAGTGGTGAAAACAGAGGTGCATGTCTCCCTGGATTTCAGCCTTCTCATTGTTTTGAGAATCTACTATGGAGTTCTCACAAAATTCTTCTGTAAACAAAAGCTGTGTTTCTGTAACCATCTCTCTTGTTTTCATTCCATTCCTGATAGAAGTTTTTGATGGACCCCTGTCTAAACCAATGGAGTTGGATAGGAGATCTCACTATCCAATCCACGGAGTTTCAAAAATTTATACAAAAGCAGTGAAAAATTAAACTCTTTCTTCTTCTGCCCACATCCACCGTGTGTGTGTGTGTGTGTGTGTGTCTGGTCTAACGACAAGTGCACACCTATCAAATGTCAGAGCAGGATCAGTCTGGCATTCCTTTGGCTTTTGTACTGCCAGCACAGGTGAACCTTAGTTCATCTCCTACCTTAAAACTCCAGAACAAGTAAATCGAGTAAGTGACAGTGAGCATTGCAAGCCGCAGCAGTGAACTAAAGGAGTTCAGGGCTGCACTGTAAGGGACTTGTTCAGCCTTGTTTAGCCCAAATTCTCCCTAGACACCTTGTGTTTCCTATCCCCAGTGTGCCTCTGAAGATCTAGGAACAGGGAATAGGCACACACAAGGAATGCACAAAGGCATTATGTAGACTGTCAGTGTTTGAATTAGTCCACAGCATCCGGTGGTGGTTTACAGGAAAAGTCTATACATGGAAAAACACTGCACCTACTTCTACTACAAACTGAGGTTTTCCAATGGAAAAGTTTCCTTTCGAACCCTTTTAACATCAAAGAGCATAAGCTTGGAAAATGGAAAATTAAAACTTTATAAAGCTCTAAAGAATTTTGTTCTTGATTTTACATCCAGATGCAAATTTAAAATGATCTGCAATTAGTGTTGTGGGGTTCCTTTAGTTTGGTTTAGTTTTTTCTCATTGGTTTGTTTTAAAACTTTGCAAAAATTTCACAGTTTAATGATGGTCACTTGTTTATGTTAGACATTAATTCCTAAGATTGACTTTAAATTAAAGTCCCAGGTAAATAAAAATGCACTTTTTGGTTTAGGGTCTCCAGAACACCTTCCACTGTGCAGAGAATGCAAAATCCTCCCCCTTCAGAGAGCTAAGTAGAATCTGCAGAACACAAATCAACTCAGGGATTCTTAAATTACTGTTGCAAACCTGCTGAGGCAAACCAAGTATAGTAAACACATACATAGAAAACAGAACATGGAAAAGAAGAGCAAAGCAAGAGAAAGAAAAACAAAAACAAAAACAAAAGCCCACAAATACAGCAAGGAATGGGAGTTATAAACAAAGCTATTGAAAATTCATTCCTTCCAAGGGTTTTTTGGGGAGGGGGAAGTCAGGTCTCTGTGGGTTTGTTTGTGTGTGCGTGCACTTTTTTATTGTCATTTTTTTAGACAATTTTAGACAATTTTTTTCAGACAAAAAAAAGATAAAAAAGATTACTTCATTAAATATATATTATTTTGTAGGAAGAGGACATTTTTTTATTATTTTGTTTTGAAAACTGGCTTCTAAATTATCATTGAATTTTACAAGAACCAGTAAGAAGAAAACTGAATAAAATACAGATCATCATCAAAACCCTTTTAGAACATTATTAATAACAACACATCATAAAAATTTTTATTAAGACTACAAATAACTGTGTTCAGTTTTTATATCCTATTTATAGCTGAAAAATGTCAAAACACAAAGCTATTAAAATATAAAATAAATGCCCATATTTGCATTCTGTTTTAGCTACAAGCATCAGTATTTTCAGTCAAGCTGTGCCACTTCAGTGAAATGTACCAGAAAAAAGAGTCAGACAGGCTCCCTACTGTAACAAACAACTAAAAATAACATTTAACAGTTTATTTGTAAACTATGCCCTAGTTACACAGAACACTGGAAGAATGACTAATGAGTTTTATATCTGAGGGCCATTCAAGATCTTAGAAAGTACTTAAAACTTAAATTGTGGTTACCTCAAGGAGACACTGTACTTGGGATAAAAGATGCTTCTATACTGAACCCAGGTCCCAGTTTCCTCGTCTGTATTCTGGTCTTCTATTGAAAAGAGATTGAATGATGCAAACCTTCTTACAGATACTTGTTGGAGATGCACATCTTTCAAGTGCTTTTTCCTGAGAACCTTTGAAATGAAGAACAAATTAAACATTTACAATAAAACTTCCAAGAAAAAGAACAAACCCATGCCTATTTAAGTGAAGAGGCAAACTATAATGGCTATGCTATCAGTTATGAATAACCAAGTATGTCAGGCCTGAACAAATACAGTGGTATTGATGGTAGGGGTCAAGAGAGTAAGTTATGAATTTTGTCTCAGTAACTTTAAAGCAAACACAAAGTTGCTCTTTTTTAACTCATGCTCCAGTAAATCCATGCAAAAATTAGAGGGCAAACTGGGTTCTCCTCTATCCTCTCATTGTACCAAGTTTCACAGCCCAAGCAGTGCCCTCCCCAAGCAATTTCTGTGCCACTCATTGTCCCTACAGAGAGGAAAAAAAACCCCAACAACAACAACAAGGGTATCTTTTGTAGAATTTAACTGATAAACCCAAAACACGACCTGCAAGTGCCGGAGTGCTGTGTGTTCCCCTGGCAGACTCCTTCCTAGCCTACAAGTCTTCTGCTGCACACTTGCAGAGATTCTGCCTAAGTTGCCCAAGTCAGGAAAGTTACTACCTGTCCCAGGCCCCAGACTTTCAGATGCCACAACTGTGAATCCCCCTGGCCCTCATAAGGGGACTGACACATGAGGCAGACTTCAGGTGAGCCCCAAAACACTCTGACAGCACGAACTTCAGTGCTAAAAGACCACAGAATTCAAGGCAGTGGCAGACATAGAATGTTATTTGCATTTCTTAAATTATTAAAACACTTGTTCAAGAAAGTGAAAACGTGGGATCACTGTCCTGCATAGTCTGGACACTCCACCATATTCAGGGAGTGAGGTATCAACCCCTCTGTGCAGGAAAACCCAGCACTCAGCTGGTTTGAGCTGTGCCATTGCTCAGAAGACAACCAGCATTTCCCTGCCAGACAAAAAGACTTATTCCTTAGGACAATGATGTGGAAGGAAGGCTGGATTTACCTTCTTTCCCCTAACATTGGAGAGAATACATAAATAATTGCCACCACATTTTTAAAATTAAGGTGCATATGCAGTCCCCAGTGATGGATTAAAAAAAAAAAATCAGAAAATAAACTCATCACTATAAATTGATAGAGGTACAAGGAATAGCTCCATTGAGTAGGACAGTGCGGGAATTTACAAGTTTTTGCCAACTAGAGATAAATCAAATGAGAAACAGCTCTCCAGAATTATGAAACTTGAAATAGAAGCTTTGTATACAGGATGTGGACAAAAAAAATAACAGCTCAGTGATTTTTTTCCTGTACCCAACCTTTGTTGACATACTTTAACTGAAAATGCACTCACATTTAACAGCCTTACAATTTGGGGCCAAGAGCTATTATTTTGCAGGACATTTGGAAGTACTACATATGTGACCAGAACAATTGTATTTGCTACACTGTTGGTTTCTAACAGCAGGTCTGAGGCATCAATCAGGCTTACTGCTTTTGGAGCTATTTTCATTGGCAGGTCTCAGCATATGAAAGGCACAGGCATTTTCCATAAAGTGTTAGAAATGTCTCAGTGCTGTCCACTCTACTTCTGTAACATGTGAGAAAAATACACACATGAAGGAAAATGCAAAAATATCAAAGCAGGAGAACAAAATTAAAAGATCAGCAAAATTAAGACCTTCGTGTAATAGCTGTGTGCCTGAAAACAAAATGGACCCTCTTGACAACTAAAGAAAAGCAGCAAGACCTAATTTTCAGAAAAGTGTGTTGTTTGGGGACTTCTTTTAAGCAATAGCAAGCCATTACTTAAAAAAAAAAAAAAAAAAACAACAAACTAGCAGAGATAACACTTTTCAATTTTCAGTTTTTGTTGCACAGAGACATCTTATAGCCACTCTCTAAAATTTGTTCTCTGGGTTAGCAGAAAATCTCATGAGCATTTGAATACTCAAAAGAACATTTCTCCCACAGCCTCAAACAAAAATCAAGTGCTCTAAGATCTGAAAATTACCACATCAAGTCAAATCTTTTAAAACTTTAAGTATAACTGAGAAAGCAGCACAAAGGGAGAGTATGTTACATTATTTATATCTAACTCTGTATTTTTTACGTAAGGATCAAAGCAGGATTTTTTCCTCAAGTCTGTTCCTAAAAGGATCACAGTTGTGTTAAACAAGCCACAAAGATATGTTGCTGCTCTAGAATAAGCTACTGATAAAAACAAAAGGTGACAAACCTATCTTAACTCATCACCAGTCTGCTGTTCTACAAAGATTCTGGCAAAATATTACTGCAGATTTCAATTGCAACACTCTTGGTCTTTAGTCACAGTATTAGGACCATGTTTAAGACTTGTCCTAAAAAAAACTAAAACTGGTTGACATCTCTTAAAAAAAAAAGTCTCACCAAAAAAGAATTGCCTGCAAACCACATGGAGAAAGGCAGTCACCTGAAATTCCCTGTATTTAACAGTGTCTATCCTTGTGTCAGGCCTAGTTGCACTAAGAGCCAATCATGGTCTACAAATCTCTGCCAGTTCTCTGGCAGTGACTGCAACATGGTATTTTGTACATGCAAGAAAGTTTCTACACGACTAGCTACAACATAATCTGTAACTGCACTCCAAATATCATCCACAGGACTATAGTATTTATTTTTACAAATAATGTAGTTACCAAATTGTTTTATGCAACTATAAAAAACTTACAAACTTAAGACTAACAAAACCATGGAAAAAGATCTGGAGCACAGGCACTCTTCACAGAGAGACATGCAGGAAGAGATGAAAAATAGTTTTAGAAGTGCTTCCATTCAGGAAAAAAGAAGTCATTGGCCTGTCCTCACTTTAGCCTTTATTTTTCAATTCTGGAAGTTAAAGTTAGCAGGTTAGCTCCCATTAGCAGGTGAGCAAGATACTCTCAGGCATGTAGTGTGACTCTTGGGGAAGGTCCTGTGCAGGGCCAGGAGCTGAACTTGATGATCCTTGTGGGTCCCTTCTTGCTCAGCATAATCTGTGATTCTGTGACTTGTGTGAGCAGAGCAAGTGGAAGGTAACAGGCAGGATAAACATATAAAGCTTACAGATTTCATGAAACTTTCAATAGGGAGCAAATGTACGCATGGGGAGGAACCTAATGCATGCCTATTTCTCTAACTTCCCTGCTGAAAACTACGGACTGGATAATGCCATCAGCCACAGAGACTGGCAGAGATCAAAACACAGCCTTAGAGAACTTACTCCAGTCATTTACAAATGCACAGTAAATGGGTAACTTCCCTCAGCATTTTTTTAAATGCAAAAATACTCTTGATTCTAACAGGCTAAGTTTAAAAATACTGCCAAACTTCAAACTCAGTACAGACATAAAACATTTCATTGATAAAGAACACACAGGTAATTATGCAAACCCCTGGTTCTTTATGCTAGCTTCATAGGATACCTCATAAACTGGCTTTTTTTTCTTAATTAAATCAGCGAGCATGCACTCAAGCATCCTTACCATAGTAAATCAATTTGGGTGTGCATTGAATGAAAGCAAATTCAATATATAAACACACCACAGAACTGATTTCACGTAAGGCATTATTATAAGCAGTATGAAAAGCACTTTTAAAAGCACTGTAAGAAACACTTTGACAGTGCTCCTTTAAAAATGGATTTAAAGGGAGGTTGATACCTTCTTCCAATCCATAGATAGATCTGAGCACCACTGTAGCAAAGAGCACAGAACCGATTTTTACTTCAGATGTACCAGTAAGATTAAATTGATCCTTGCTCATTGTACCATACAAAAATCAACAGAAAAGCTGAAGAACAAGGAAAAACCAAGGGAATCTGTAGAGGAAAAGGTCACAGATACATGTAGTTTGAGAAAGAAATGGAAGCCATCTCCCCAAATACCTACACGCACTCTTCCACAACCCCATTCTATTGTTATGAAAAGCTCTTTGATTTTAAGAGACAGGAATATGCCAAAGGCAGTATATGTTGAGAAGAAATAACAGCTTCTATAGCCACAGAGTGCAGCTTACATAGTCTGCTAGAACAGAAACCTACAAAGACAAACCTGATATTCCTACCAGTAACTTTGACATTTCCTACTTTGGAAAGATAAGTTGGTCCTGTTGAACAGGACTAGCAAATTTAGACAAAAGCACAGACAAAGTGCATTATTGATGTCCTCAGGCCTCCCACTCTGACCAAGCTGCAGCCAGGTTCCCCTTCCAACCCATCTGCTACCACAGACTCAGTGCCACCTCTCCACCTTCTCAGGGACAGCTGTCCATAGGCAGCTCCAGATGTCCATCTGCACAGAACCAAACACTCGAGTTAGGGCTGTAAATTTCACGTCCCACAATAACAAACAATGAAACAGACTGGGGTTTTTAAACCTTTATGCCTTTAAACCTCATCTGCAGAGGAATCCTTTTGTACCTCACACTGCTCCAAAAAGGTCTAAAACAGTGTGGAAGGCTACAGCTGAGAAGCTGCTGTTCACCACAGCACAGGTGTCACTGCTTGCTCATTCTTCCTCCTCCAGGCACAGCCTCTCAGCAAAATGCAGTTTTCATGCCAAGTGAGCAGGGTCTTGCCCCAGCTCCCCACAAAAGGCAATCTATGGAGCAGGGAGCAAAGGGTAGGAACGAGGTGGTGGCTACAACAACCAGCCCCAGCAGCATCGATGGAAGGTGTAAAACTATGGCCTGAAAATCTCAAGGTACCCTCAGGTGGTGGGGTGTCAGTGGAATGCTGGTCCTTCTCTCTTAACACAGGCCACAGGCAGTTTTGCGGATCTCCTGAAGGCACACTTTAGAATCATAAAATCACAGAATAAGCTAAGTTGGAAGGGACCTGTCAGGACCATCGAGTCCAACTCCTGGCCCTGCACAGGACACTGCAAGAGTCACACCATGTGCCTGAGAGCTTTGTCCAAACGCTTCAACTCCGCCAGGCTCGGTGCCTGACACCACTTCCCTGGGGAGCCTGTGCTAGTGTCCAGCCACCCTCTGGGTGAAAAACCTTTTTCTAATATCCAAACTAAACCTCTCCTGACACTACTTCAGGCCATTCCCTCAAGTCCTCTCACCATACACCAGAGTGAAGTGCCTGCCTCCTCTGCTTCCCCTCTCCTTAGAGAGCGATGGGTGCGTATATGCATGCATATATTTCTATTATTATCATTTTTTTCAGGAAAAGTGCTGCAAGCCCCTTTGCATAACCCACCATAGTATTGCTCACAATTCGCCAGTCACGAGTGCGGACAGCGCTCCGCATCCCCGCCTGGGGCACAGCCCGGCCCGAGGGAACGGGGAGAGCCCGCTGTGCCCTCGGGGTGCGCCGCCGCCCGCCCCGCCATGCCGGCCCC
>VZTN01002001.1:2481-51845 GCA_013400515.1 Erpornis zantholeuca | reverse complement strand
AATATTTTGTGGATCACACAAGCTTTCAACTTAACATTTTTCTTGGTTTACAAATGATTTTTAAAAAAATGAAGGCAACATTTAATCCTTATAGATGCTGAATTATTTCTTATTTATGGTTTCTTTAACACTGCACAATTACAGGTTATCTGTTGGGCATGAAAGGGACTGCTTCCTGGATCCAAGCTTTCCTTCACTGTAAGAGCATTTATACATGTTAGAACCATCGTGCATATAATTTTTTCTATTGAATCCAATATGCTGTATTCAAAATATGATGTGATTGTCATATAAAGATCTTTTTGAGACATGTTCTAGTTGATAAACCCTTGCAGCTACAACTGAAGTCACTGGTAGCTGTACACAGTTAGCTTTGCTTGAGAAGTGTGAAAGTACTACCTACTAGTGAGTATTGGCTGGAATTTCAACTGGAATCCAGGATGTGGGTCACAATTCAGAGCCCTGTGAACTCAGCTAGGCCTTGAATCAGTTCTTTCAGAAGAGATGACAGAGCTTTAGACTGCTGTCAAAAGAAGCAGAGGTAAATGGAAGTGAATGGGAAATCATTCTTTTATAGCATATTTAAGAGTGTAATAGTATGTACACAGTGTTCCACATCTTGTACTTTGGATTATATTGCTAGATGTCATGAAGTATATATAGTGCAGTAATCAATTTGCCTGGGCAGGGCAAAAAAATAAAACTCTAGGTAAAACTTCCTTGTCAAAAAAATGAGGAGTAGCAAGAATTTAGTGTTGTGTTTCCATACTGAAGATTCCACTGTCGGAAATGAAACTTGCAAATTTGCCAATGACATTTTACACTATACGTGATTTGAACATATATCTAGGTTGATCCAGAAAAATCAATACAATTAAGAAACCAACATCCTGTTGCCTAAATAGGTGTGACATATGAGTACAGAAGATGACTATCAGAATGGTAAATTCTTTACATTTAAGTCAGATGTGAGTGAGGCACAGCAGTATCAGAAGGCACAGAGGTGCCTCAGTCATGAGCAAGAGAATTAGGCCTTATAACCACTTGCAAAGTTTATGTGCTAGGATTGAGTGATATACAATAGCAGGGAGACAAAGGGAAAATTTACAGCTTGATTTTTTTATAGGCTATAGAAGAACCTGGATTTCCCCTCTAAAGGCTTATCTTCATAGTGAACCCTCTGCTACCTGTGCACTTTGGAGCCACATGGCTCTTCAGAAAACAAAGTGTTTGTGTTATTTTGGTGTTATTAATTCCTTAGGTTTTGTACTGAAAATAATGTATTTATGCATAAGACAACATACAATAGCTTTTCAAAACATATATGTTAAACATCATTCTGGTGTCTGTAGGAGCAGCAGAGATGGCAGGAATGTGGCTGGATCAATCAGAATAACTTCAGAATAACAACGTTCCTGTATTTATACCTTTCTATGCTGGTGAAAGCACAGAAAGCATATACACAAGCATAGAAAACTGGAGAATTTTTATCTCAGCAGTACCCATGGGGCACATGCATCATCTCATTTCTCTAAATGGCTTGTGTGCAGTCACGTGCAGCAGTGCAGAGCTTATGATGTCTTTATTATCTTGCTGACTCCATATAAACCTCTGTTTCTCTGCTGTTTTACACAGCCACATGTCTCCTATTTTCCTGTTACCTTCTAAACCCACACAGGGTCAAGAGCTTCCTGTTACTGGGCCCTGCAACATTGATCTCTGGGGGGTTTTTTGCCTTTTTTTTTTCAATACACTGTGAAATCCATGTTCTGTGGTATTCGGAGAAAACATGGAAGAACCTTTTGGTGCTTACCTCAGTCCCCACAGGATGCAGAAGTGCTGTCCTCAGTTCCATGCTGGCTGTAACCCACCTTTTTCAGCTCTGGGTCCAGTGTCCATGGAATTCCCATTTTCTCTCAGTAATATTACACACCCTTCCGAATTTGATATGCATTTGTCTTTTTTCCAGAATGGGCTGCAAATGATGTTCTGTATTACACAACTCAGAAGAACCTTAAATGCCAGAATGTGTTCATGACCACTTTCACTTACCAGAAACATACTAAGCTGGTTTATACAGAACAAGATGCAAGGTAATACCTAAAATATAACAAGTCCTTTACATATTTTAGAGTATTTTATATGTAAAATATAACTGGTTTGAAAAAGAAAGTGTTCGATATCATATTTCAAATGGTAAAATGCAAGTTCGTGTTCTGCTGTCAGTAGTGCCTTATACAGCCTGAGAATGTGCTCTGTTCTCCTTCTGATATGTGATCAACAGAGATTTAACTTTCCTCTCTTACTTCATGAGTTCAGCTGAGTTTATAAATGTCAAGGTCACTCTCAGGTCAGGGTGTCCTTTAATGAATGTGTGACAGTTTCATACAGGGTAAATCAGACCATGGATTTCATTTTGTTTTCTCTGCTATTGATGTCTGATACATCTTTTTTAAAAAAATACCTAAGTTCAGGCTAATCCTTGCTCTGGGTAATGGATGAGCAAAATCATTACAACATTCCAAGAGACAGAACTATTGTTGACTGAATACCCTCTCAATAACCTTTCTTTAAGCAGTGGTTTAGGAAGACAAGAAGGCTCTTTGCTAAACTGAGTGCAGAACTAGCTTTTCAGCATTGTAGCACGTGGTATATTTATACAGCATTCCATAAATATTTGTGATTATTCTTAATTCAAGCTACATATTCAGTAAAGAAATTTCAATTATACTTTCATTGGGAAAAAAAATCAACAAACCAGAAAAAAAATCTGCAATGGAGATGGAATAAATAAGATCCTTTTTTTCCAGCTGCATTTGATGCATAGTTTTGGAAAATCAAGCTGCACTGACCTGGCACTTCCCCACAGGGAAACTGTTGGCATAATTCTGAAGGTCACAGTCATTACAGTAAATCTACTAGAAACTTACTCTAAAGGTTCATCTGCTTTTGCAGCTCAGAGCTGAACTCCTCCTTGGGAGATGGCAAGGCATTCCTTTGTGTTGCCATTGAGCAGTTCTGGTCTGCATCTCACCAGCTCTTCTAATTGCAATCATGTTTTTTTAGAAGCTGAAAAGTTTTTCACATACTTAAAAAAAAAGCTACAAAGACTAAAAAAAAAAGTAATATCAAGGTCAGAGTCCTTGGGGAGAAGTGTAACATGCATTTCAGCTCAACCCTCTCAGAGGTAGGATCAGCAGAGCTGAACTCTAGGAATCTCTCCTGGATGCAGTGCCACATTCTTGCCAAATTCATGGGTATTAGAAGGGCAGGAGGCTGCTTTTTCTTGCAGACTTTAGGTCCCCCTCTGTGCCTATCCTCCTGAAGATATCAAGAGGGTGCAAATAGAAAAAACAATACTACAAAAAAAATGTGAGTTCCTCCACCTGCAAATAACTACAGGCACTGAAAGTGCTGTGTAAAGCATCCCTTTCTTCACCAGACAAATATTCTGCATTCTAGAGAGATCATTATTGCAGTCATGTATGAGATCTCTATGATGAAGATTATGGTACTCAACCCTGCATTTTACTGATGAAGTCTGGATCTTTGTGTTGGACAGTTTTGCTTTTACAGACATCCAGTCCTATGGATTCAAAATGGCAAAGAGACTGTTCTGATCCGAGATGTGACGTTCCAGTTAATTAGGATAACTCACAGAAATTTGAGTCTGAACTTCAGCCTGAACTTCTCTACTATTAGCATCCAGCCACTGGTTATCATTTTGCTTTCTGTTTCTAC
Organism: Erpornis zantholeuca; assembly: GCA_013400515.1. Taxonomy (NCBI): domain Eukaryota; kingdom Metazoa; phylum Chordata; class Aves; order Passeriformes; family Timaliidae; genus Erpornis; species Erpornis zantholeuca. Next base: position 48,104 of record VZTN01002001.1, on the reverse strand, counting down.
ACTTTAAAGGCATTTAAAACCAGTAGGTAGTTCCTAGTTTCTTAGTTCCAAAACCAGTTCCTAGTTTCCAACTTTTTCACTGTAACACTGTCCATCATGCCTCATATAGGCCTCCGTACCTTTTTTTTTTTAATAGTGCTTCTTGTCTTACTCAATTCAGACCAAGTTAGGTCAGTAGCATATAGATATCTTATCTATTTTTATAATAGCTCCTATTTTTGTTATTTCTGTTCCCACATGATATCATTTATTAATTTAATTACCATTACTACTTTTTTTTTTTTTAGGGTTACATGCTCAATAAAAAGTTCTACATTTTTCATGAATTTTAAAGCCTGTATGCATCAATGAGCTTCCAGTCTAGCTCAATGATACGAAAACCAGATTCAGTTGAGCAACAACTGAACTGCTTTCCTTGCAGATTTCAGGTTTCACACAATATTAAGGGTTTTTAAATCCCAGGGTAAATGCAACAGAAGTGGGTCTGGGAGCCAAGTAGCCTGAAATTTCTCCAGTCTGCTTATAGGAATGCTATTTCTTACCTCACAGATGTGGCATCATGGAAGCCCATGATTCTGAAACAACTGATGTAATTTAAAATACTGATAAAATTTAAGCTTTTTATTTTCTTTTTTTTTTAATTATTCCCTACAGATTCTTTGTAGACCTTTATTGCACAAAAGACAGGCGTTTTCTCACTATCAACAGCAACAGCAAGACAACCTCAGAAGTTTGGCTGGTTGACTGCAGACACCCCTTTGAGTCACCTGCTCTCGTGCAAGCACGAACCACAGGGGTCATTTACCACATCGAGCACAGAAGGGACCAGTTGTACATTCTTACTACATATGGAGAACCTGCAGAATATAAGGCAATTCTGACTGATAATTACATTCATAGGAGTAATTTAGATACCTATTGCAGGTCATATAGAAATAGTAAGGTTGACTTTTAATTCTGTTCACCACAGCCTACTGAAATAATTTAAGAGAGAGAGCTGCATGGAGTCTTCCTGTAGCATGCCAGTTTGATCCTAACTCATTTGACAGCATCAAAAAATGACTATGCTTTAACAGTCATTTCCCCTGTACCAAAACTTAAGTTGATGATCTCAGTCTATGTAATCAAACCCACCTACAATTGTGCTGGCCATGCTGAAAACACTTATTGCATTACAGTCTTTTCTAGAGTAATCTTTGAGACTTGGTTTTCTCCAAATATTACTAAATTGTTCTTCTATTTTGCCTAAGGGAGTTTAAAAATCTCCAGATTTAGACAGGCAAACACCTCAAATACAAATAAGTATTTTTGCAAGGAAAAAATGTTGTCTGAGATCACCCATAAGTCTGTACCTCTCATTTGTAACTCTTATTACTATATTTTAGTAATACAAAGTTGTTAATTTTTTTTCACAGTTGATGAAGGCACCAATAACTTCCAGTGGCAAGGAGAACTGGCAGTTAGTTTATGCACCTCAAAAGAAAACCAAGCTAGTAGACTTCGAGATGTTCAGTGATGACTGTATTATGTTCCTGAAGAACACTGGTCATCTTTACTTAGATGTGATTTCTTTTGTTTCACACTCAGTTCAGTCAATAAAGGTAGGTTTTAGTTTGGCTTAAGCAGCATAATATTTTTCCAGCATTATTTCATTTGTTTTTAACATAACATTAGAATGAAAGCAAAGATAGATTCCAAAAGTAAAAGCAGTTTGGAAACTATTAATACTGCCAAGTTCATTGTTATAACTAATTGTATTACCTGTGGCAGTTCTTCAGGATTTCATGTGGTGGCTTATTGCAGCATTTAGAAAGTTAAAGAGCAGCTATCCTGTGAGTCAGTCCTTTCTTCAACGGATTACAGTCAAGCTCTTCACAATACAGCTGATTTCTAATGTAAAATAGAACTGAGTTCTCTAAACGCTCTACTTAGTTTTACTGGGCCTAATTTTGGTTACACTCAGTGGTGTTTCCTCCCACAGGAAAAAGATTAATGTTCAGAAAACAGGTCTGAACACTGTCCCATGATAAATGAGAAGAGTTGATATTGCAGTACAATTGGTGCAAAGTATTTTCTTCCTTTCTTTAGTTGTTAAATACTTGTAGATTAAAAAGAAAGTGACTGAATCCTGAAGACCATTCAGATGAAATATTTAATTGATTTGTTTTCCTGAAAAATACAGTCTGAACAACTCACAAGTTTATTGCAACAAACTGCAAATGCTGCACTTTATAAAACTGCTACAGAAAAAGGTTTTCAACAAAGTACACTGTATGGTCTCCAAAATCTTCATTTTCTGAAATGGTCATAGTTTATTTATTCAGAAAGAGCCTGCAGTTACTCAGTAGAACTTGGACTTTTGCTGCCTTTTTAGAAGCCTCTAGCAACCTAACCCAAGTAAGTAATGGTCTGGCAGAGGGTTTGGCTATGTCCCTGCTGCTCTCAAAGAATGAATCTTGATTTCTTTCATTCTTAGCAGAGTTAAAAACCTTAAATATAATAACAGTAAGTGTCTGAGGGTGAATGTGCCAGGAAAAGGTTTTGTTCTTCACAATGGCTGGCACTAGGAACAAAGTTAAGAGGCAGGGGTTTTCAGTGGCTTAGCATTACTGAGCTAACTCACAGTAAAAGCACAATAGCTGACATGGACTTGGCTGTATAACGTGTTGAAGTAGAATTGGAAATGCAAGGAAAAATAGGATCTAAAAAATAAAACTAATGCAGAATTATTTCAAATGTTTTCTTTATAAAATTCTGCACTAATATCCATTTTAAACTGAATTTCACTTTATTTTCCGTTTTTATTTCATTGTCCAACTTTATCCGATGGCCTCAGGGGAAAAATTCACCAGTCTTTCCCTTTTTGTCTCTTTCATTACTGGACTTAAATTAAATACAGATTGTTCTACATACAAACTGAAGATAATTAGTTAATATCCAACGTCTTTTACTCTGAAGGACACATTAAGCAAAATCTACAGAAGCAGTGTAAGGGTCTCACTTGAAATGCCATGTTTTCTCAGCTACCTACGTGGGCCTGTGAATTTGAATTGGAACCTCATCCTGAACATACCACCAGCACTTGCTATTTTCAGCTCTCCTCCCCAGTACACCCCCCTAAGCGTTTTGCATATTCATTTAAAGAAAATAATCTCATTGAACAAGCTGTGCAAGAGGTACCAATTATTACGAATTGTCACACTACACGTTTACTAGCTAAAAGCAAGGTAAGATTTTTCAGTCTTTTCCCCATTCCTTTTATTCTTTCCTTCCTCCCCACCCATTTAAAGAAAGTGCATTTGGCAGGGAACAGGGATTAAAAAATGTAAAGAGCAGTTGGTGCTGTAGTTACTAAACAGTGGGTGTTTTCTTCAGTGCTATAGAGAAGAACAAGAAAGAGTCGTGATTTTTTTTTCCCATTAACCTGGGTATTCCAGAGGAGATAAGAGCACAGGATGAGTCAAGAATCTCAGTAAAAGTGAGAATTGCTAGTTGATGTATGGTATTGTATTCCATGTGATTAATGAGAAAGGTGCCAGCTGTTGAAAAGAACAACCCCACAACCAGCTGCACAGTGCAGATCAAGAAAGGAAAGTTTTAACAGCCTGAGTTTAAAAATTTGGAGATGTTAATAAAGAGTTTGTGCTGTGGTAAGTGGTAAACTCTATTGTTAATAACATATATTCTTGGTGTTAAAAGGGGAAGGAAGACTTGGGTGCTTTGGTAGTTTAAAAACTCCTCAGGTGTTGCACTTAAATGAATTTATGCTCTGCATCTGTAAGCCCACACAGCAGAGGTTCAGTCTCACACTTTATTTTTCAAGAGTGCTTTGTACATTCTAAGTGAAAAAAAATTACTGTAATCAAAAAGCCCCATTTTAAAATAAATAATTGAAGTTTTCATTGCCATGTGTCATTGAGATTTCTGCAATGTCCCTTATTGTAAAACTACTCCTTCTTTTCCAGGATGAAACTTTGGTGCCAATTACAGTTTTTCATAATAAGAATTCTAAAGAACTACACAGGAGACCACTTCTAGTTCATGTATATGGAGCTTATGGCATAGATTTGAACATGAGCTTTAAAGAAGAGAAGCTGATGTTAATTGAAGAGGGTTGGATATTAGCATATTGCCATGTTAGGTAAGTCAAATATAAAATGGAAATAAGATTTCATTTTGCAGGATATACAGATATTCGTTCCTGTACAACTGAAGATGTACCAAAATAATTTTTTTCATATACCTATACCTAATTATTCATCTCTTCTTAGATTTTTTATTTAAGGAGTTTTTAAATTTACCTCAGGGGAAAAAAAAACCAAAAACACAAGAGCACATTGCATTTTAGGTTTCTTAAATCTACATGATGGCTGTATGTAACTTTTAATCTTTTCAAGTCTCATTACTTCTTGTCTCATCTTTGCTCAAGAAAAATTTCGGTTCCATGCTCAAATTGCAGTGACATGCTACCTCCCTCTCTCTCTGACAGCATTGTGTGCTAATGCTCAGTCTGTGTCTTCTGAAAGCCATTTACATTCCACAGCAACAACAAGCGTTTAACCTGCAACTCTTGTTCTTTTATTGGTTAAATCCTCTGTCTCCAGTTTAGCTACAAATCTACATCTGCGATGTACAATAGGCTTCAAACGTTTCTCAGTAGCTAAGATAACAAAAGAAGCACTTTAGGGAGGGAAAGGAAGGGGAGGAATGAGTAATTGTTGGAAATACCAGTCCCAAAACAAATTCAGCAAATACATTCAATCTGCTATAGTCGGTGGCAAGCATTGTGCTGTTCTTCCTTACACCCCACTAAGTATCTTAAGTCAGTGATGCAAGTCAGTACTACACAAAGATGGATTCTTCATCCAAGGATGGCAGACTAATCAAATTATCCATTTTAAACTTGGAACCAGAAAAGGAAGCTTGAGGTGGCTTAGAACCAAAATTGTGGTTGCATAGAAAGAAGTATAAATAATTTTTATAATTCTGTATTTCAAAATGTGACATTTCAAGTAACATTTGAAATTCACAAATTAGGGGGGAAAAAAACCCTGACCCAACTTTCTAACAGTTTCAGAATTTAAGATAAGCAGAAGACAAATCCCAAGAGTCTGGTGTGGAGCTCAGAAATACTATTTTACTGTTTTTAATAAGTAATAGTGCAAGTAATGGAAGTACTGGAAATGTTTTCGATATTTTCGTAGTTTCCTGTGTAAAAAGAGAATATTATCTGATTTTGTATTGCCTACAATGAAAATGTCATTTCCTAAAGTGTTACTTTTCCTGTGGGTTCCAGGACACAAGCACACAAGCACACAGGGTGCCCTTACACACAGTTAGTATTTTCACTAATCATCATGAATGGATTTAGTTTGTCTTCATGTTGTCTCTTTTAGCCATAAAAAAGGGTAAAGGCAAAAACAGAGAATAATTAATTGGGAAAGCAAACCATGATTAGCAACTCCGTGGCTGCTGCTGTTCTTTTGTTATCTGAAGCTACGCCATGTCATGTTTTCTGAAGAGACTCCAACTTGAATTGCTTTAAATTTCAGGGGTGGAGGAGAGCAGGGCCTTAGCTGGCACAGAGATGGATGTCAGCATAATAAACTCAAAGGTCTCCATGACCTCAGGGCTTGCATCACGCTGCTGCACGAACTGGGATTTTCTCAGCCCAAACACACAGCACTGGCAGCTGCCAGCGCTGGGGGAGTTCTTGCAGGAGCCCTGTGCAACACTGATCCAGCACTGATCAGAGCCATGGTTTTACAGGTGAGCTGCTGCAGACCTTTTACAGATTATAACATTAAACTCTATTTTCTGCCTCATTCTACCACTTTCAGAATTGGAAACATTCCAATTCTAAGCTCACTTTCCTCATTTGTTTGAGAACACATTGACTCAGATATTCAAGGTCCTTTGTCCTATTTGCCAACTTTTTTTTTTTTAATCACTTCCAAGGCTCCTTTTGTAGATGTTCTAAATACAATGATGAAAACTCATCTCCCACTGACAATTGAGGAACAAGACGAATGGGGAAATCCATTAGAAGATGAAAAATGTATGAAGTATATCAAAAGTTATTGCCCATACCAGAATATTAAGCCACAGGTAAAACTATGCTTTCTGTGCAGAATACTACAGGCATCAAGTGTTGTGGTTTGTAGGAAAACAAAAAGTAGATAACTGAAATTGAAAAAAAGCCTCCAATATAAATTATTTCAGTCTAAATCTTAGCAATAGTTGAAGTCACAAGCAAATACTGAAATTTACCCAGTGCCTTCTCCTAAATGGTGCAGATTTCTAAACTTGCTTTTGTTTTAGGACTTTCAGAAATAGATTATTGTATAGCGAATCTCAACATGCAAAATGCCTTCTTTTGTGGGGGGGTTCTGTCATTCTACTGTGTTTTGCAGGCTTTGACACAGGAGGAAGAAGGTATTTTCCACTGATTTAATACCTTTCCAGAGGTATTCAAACAAACAGGGATAGGGAAGAGGAGCTATAGCTTTGACAATGTCATCCCAAGGGAAATCTCTATTTGACAGTGTGTTAGCTGTGTTACACAGCTTCATTAAGTAAAATTCTTACTGTTAAAAAACAACTTTCTTCGCAGAAAGATTGCAAAAATAAACCTCAACTATTGTTCTAAGGTAAACCATTCCATGATTATTACTCCCTTTTTTCATTTTTTTGCAATCATCAGCATGCAGACAGGTATCAGACCTTTACCACTGCAAGTAGATTATCCCCTACTATGAAGTCATTTTTCAGACCAAAATACTTTTTGCAGTTAGAGTGATAAAACTCTTAGAAAACACTAATTATGCAATACATGAGTTTTAAAATAAATCCTAACAAGTTGCATAGTAAGAGAAAAACATGCTACTCTGTGAGAAAGACCAGTTGTCAATTGTTTAACTGGTTTTGGTTTTTAATGTCAGTGTTATCCAGCAGTTTTTATCACGGCGTATGAAAATGATGAACGGATACAACTATCAGGAATCTTACAGTATGTTCAGAAACTCAGGAAGGCTGCACTAGATCACGCCAGCAGAACAAGTAAGAAAGGTAAGGATAACGGTATCACAGGTAAATAGAGGTAACTGAACAGAACTCTTAATAGTCATGTAATTAAACACCATAGAGACTGACTCCTCCTTAAATTAATTCAAACACAACCTCCTATCATCAGCTCCACAGCAGGCTCAGGACACTCTCTGAGATGTGAAAACAAAGACTGTGAGCCTGTAGGCTCACTATTTCCTAGGTCTCAGTACAGTGCAAGGCAAGCCCACACCACACTGGCAGTCCAGCTGCTGACAGGGCCAGGCTGCCATTCTCAGCAACTCTTGGAGAAAAATCTTATTTTTGCTGCTATACAGAAACCTACATTTCTTACTTTGCTAAAGCTGCAGGTCCTTAGTCCAAGTTAGAGTGACAACAAAGCCAAGGCACAGGTGCTTTTATACCTGAAACTTAACCCTAGCTTTGGGAGTTTCCACCAAAAGGTACATTCAAGCCTGACTATTTTCTAGTACCATCTAATCTGAGGAGAGGCTTTTACCATCATTACCAAAAGAGCTCTTGAATAACCTTGTTCTACATTTCATGATGCCCTGTCTCTGTGAGTAGCACAACTGCAGTGGTTGAGAAATTGAAGCAAGTGCTGCTGTTGCTGTTGTGCCCTTTGTGCAGGAAGAAAAAAGCATATCTTTCCAAAAAGACTCAAAGAGAACAAACACACTAAGTAGATTAATATTTTCCAAATATGGAGTTATTAGAAATACAAATAATTCATTCAGAAAACCCCTCTATGATGCTCTTTTTCTTAAGCAATAATAGAAATTCTGTCAGGACAAGAAGGCAGAATTACCTATCCTTAAACAATTCACTTAATTTTTTCCTTGTTCATTCAATGTAAAGTGATCACCAGCTTCATTGTTCCAGGAAATCGGATCCCTAATATTATCTTAGATGTCCAGGCAAATGGCAGTCATTGTGATTCATCCTGGGAGCACTCACTGAATGAGGTATGGTCCCTTTATTGCACAGCTCCATAACGTGTTGTGGGCATGTGTCCCCTCAAGGGATGCTTCAGCCTCAGTACTTGGGCAGTCACTGAATGTATGTTTAAAAAAAAAACTGCAAGAGCAACTGCTGATTTTACATGTATTTATATAATTTAAAACTCCAGCAATCTATATATATAATTATATATTTTTATATATAGATATATACTTGTACAGATATAAAAGAGACAGTGACAGAGCCAGATTATTGAAATAGTCTCTAAATACTGTTCAATTCCCACTGTAATGTGCTAAGAGCTTTGAATGAAAGGTTCCAAGTTGTGCAAAACATCATTCCAGCAGGAAAAGTCCTGCACTGTGGAGTATTAAGTGCTTAAAACTGTCATACTATTTACTCCCATCTTCCTCATGTGTAAAACATACGTGATGGGTTGGATCTTTACATTTTGAAATGCATGATCTCTGCTATCAAAGCTATTACAATTAGCTTTCAAGATTTTGCACTTTATACAAGCGTGTGTGTTAAAAGCAAAATACTGCCAAGACCTGACAAATTCTTACTGATGTCTGAGACTGTCACAGTTGGATACAAATTTTATCACTCTTAATTTTAATAAATGCCAGAAAATGTTAATTGGTGGCTGTGGCAGTTATTCCCAAGATGAATTCTTTCAGGAAAAGCTACATGCTGTCTTAAGGCAAGGTATTTCTTGGCATTAGTACGGGAAAGGAAGATGACTAGAATAGCTGCACAAGAGCCTAAAAGCCTATAGTGCAAAGAACTTTACTTTGTAACAAAATATTTTAATTATTTTAGGTGGCAAGACACCTTGCTTTTCTGAACAGAGAGCTTGAGGAAGTGTGCCATCCCCAACATCACAGCAAACCCTGAAAATAGCTGCTAAACATGCTGACCACCTGAAAAACTTCAGGTCAGATTTGGGTTTGTATGGAAAGCAAACACCTTCTCCAGAGGATCTCTCCTCTCGGGTCCCTGCTTTATGGGCATAAGCACACAAAGTTGGGTGTGGCATTGCCCTATAAAAATACAGACCAAGAACTGTATTTCTGCCCTGCAGAAGCAGCAGAAATGAGTTTGTTCAGCAGCTCTGTTCACGTGAGCCAGCAGAGCAAGCGCTACACGAGCGGAGCTGGAGCACAACAGTGGTAAAGTAGAGGCTCACAGGAGAGCCACAGGCACTTGGCACAGGCAGCCTTCTTGTCTAAGGCATCTCTTGCAAGGCCACATCTTGCACACGGCACTAAAACTCCTCTGAAGCATCTGACATAGATGTCTCACTGCTTCTAGAACTAATTCCCATATGTAGGTGATGATGACTCTGCCCTCTCTACCTACCCAGCAGCCATGGCGTACTGATCATGTGGTGGGATTGACCAAACTGCAAAGAAAAGGACTCTCCAGAACTGGAATTTTAGCAGAACTCTTTGATCTGAGTACATTAAAAACCTTGCAGTTACCTTACCCAGAATGGTAATCTTAAGAAGGAGGTGCCAAAGTCTCTCAGGAGGACAAGATAAATGTCTCAGAAGATGCCAGAGGATAAAACAAAAAGAATGCCCCCACTAAAGCAGCCCAATTTATAGCTTAGCTGCCCTCTGAGCAAGGCACAAACCTGCTGTGCACTGCTTGTTAAAAGATGTGTGGTGCACATCAACCACTGCAGATGCAGCAAATGCAAATCAAAGCATGTGTACAAGTGTGACATTGGGTAGGGTTGGTTCAGCTGCTTCCTCTGAACTAAAGTATACACCCCTGGCCTCAGCCTTAGGGCAGGAGAAGTAATAAGAATACAAATTAATTCTTACTCAGCAGAGGGGGAGAAAAAACTGGAGATGCAGTTCTGAGTGTGGAATTAGATATATTAGCTATATTTTGTTCTTTTTCTCACTAACTTTGAGGATAATCAGAGCTGTTAGATTCGAGAGAAGAGGTAAAACATCACAACAATATACACTAGTCTTTCTTGTGTTTACCTGTTTTAGCAAATACAGAGCCACCCCTTTAGAATAAGTTTTACAAATCTGCAGACTTCTAAAAAGCTCAAGTGAACTGCCACAGGCTTGGGATTCCACAGGAACACTTAGAGACCAGGAACCTGCAGGGTCAGCACTCAGAAAGCACCTGTTCCCTCTCCTCCCAAAACTACATGCTTAAACAGGACAGTTCTTTAGAACAGATTTACTTTTCTTCTCCGCAGACCCTAAGGAGCAGTTTATACCATACTTTTTCCTTTTCATCAAGACAATTATGTATCTGATTTTTCAGGACATTTATTCTATACACAAATAAAGTTTTAAAAGCCAAAGAAAATGAGTGGTTTTAGCACTTCTCTGAAACTAATATCTTCTAAATTAACATGAAAGCATAGATATTCTACCCCTGTATTAACAGTTCACATAGAGTAAATCGAGGGCCTTGGAATAACAAGCTTTTTCTGCCGCAAAACACTTCCCTTGAAAAGCTTCCATAGTATGAACAGGCTTTGCTGTTTTATATTCAAGGACCAGGCCTTCTCCCCTTTCAGTTTTAATTAGTTTGGTATTGACCACTTCACCAGCATTGCTGAAATGAGTACTGAGTCTTATAACAGCTTCAGAGGGAAGGTTAGGTACTATGGCTTTCAGGTCTACTATTGACTCCTGGCCAAAGTTGAGCACCATCATGAAGCCTCTGTCTAACCCATCCAGCTCCCTCACGTACACAAACACATCACTGTCGTTCCAGATGTAGCACATCCACCCTCGATTCATGGGGAGCTCACTGCTCCGCAGCAAGGTCAGCGCTCTGTACAGACTCAGGGTTGAGTTGGACCAGGTGCTCTGGATCTGCAACAGTCACACCAACAGGGTCAGTTCTCGGCACTGCAGGGAGGAAATACAACTCCCTTCTCACACCCACTCAGTCTGCTGAGAACACACCTACCAGAATCCCATGCTGACAGTTACCCTCTTCAAATCTGTCTGACAATTTCACTGAAAATTGCTTTTTCTCATGCACTTCCTTGGCATGTGTGGAGTGGCAGAGACAGAGGTTATTGAGCATAACAGTTCCCCAGCACTTATGTGACTCCTTGCTCCCACAGCTTCCTTTTAGTGCTGTTGATTCAGGAGAAAGCCAGAGCCATTCAAAGCTTGACACTGAACCTTTTTCATTGAGTCCAGTCTACTGCAGTCACAGGGTTTATTTCATATTTTATATTTCTACTATCTTAGATTTTTTTTTTCTGCCTTCAGTTTTGGTCAGCAGTGTAGCTCAGCAAAATCTGTTTGATTCACTGCTCTACTTCTGTTAGAGTTGGTCTATGTTAAGTTTTTGTTACAAAGCCAGTGCTTTCTATAGCAATAGAAATGGTGGAAAAAATAGACCAGTTTTCAACTTAATATCCAAAGGACTAAAAGGATGTTAAAGAGCCAAAATGCCGCATCCACATTCTAATTGTAGTTGCTCTGCTTAAATGGATATAGATTAAGTAGGCTCCTTGTTATGCAAGGATTTCCTTTCCTAAAAAAACTTGTGAGGATTCAGTCCTTTTTTTTTTTTCCCTTAAGTTTATCGGTGCCCACTACTAAAAGGAAACCAGAGCAAAATAGATACAGTAAAATATCTTTAGACCATTAGTCTGTCACACATGTAGATACCTACTTGCACATTTACGCTTTTGTAGTCGGAGTTAACAGGTAACCAGCTGCTGTTGCCTTCAGTAAAACCAGCGTTAGCTTCTCCATCCCACTGCATGGGGGATTTCTCTGGGAGGGTCGCCTAGAAAATGGAGTGGTGATTAGTGTATTAAAAAGTTACTCTTTGAATAGCATATTCTCACATCTCCCAAATTAACACCATTTCAGTATTGCTTTCTGTGGTTTATGTTACAATTTAATGAGGATGTAATTGTGGTCCAAATTTAAGGAGAAAATGAGAACCAAGACAGTTCCTGAAATGGAGGGGAGTGGATCATCTCAGATACAGCATTGCTGGGTAAAACATGGAATTCCCAAATGACTCTTGCTGGAGTTGTCATCCTTTGCAGCAGATGGTTGGATAAAAGTTTACTGATGACAGCCAGGATATTCTGATTAATATCGAGACACGCAGTGAGTGAATACGTGAGGTAATGAGTCCTTAGAAGAGATGTCGTTAATAACAGTAAACAACGAGTAACTGCTGTTCAGTGTCTGTTCTTTTGTAACTATTGCACTTTTCACCCCAGAACTCTTGAAGCTTACATTTGCAAAGGGCACAATTTTGACAGGACTGTTTGTGTTAGAATGGTAAAATTATTATTTCCAAGTGCAAAACTATTCAAAACCAGCTTTTAGCTGATTAAAAAGTGTCAATGTAAAAAAAGTCTGAAGTTCTCATTTTGAGGAATTCAGAAAAATTCTGAAAAAGCTTCCTCATTGTTATTGAAGAGCTGCCAAAAGATCTGACACTTAAATTTAATGATATAAGAGGGCATAAAATATTTTGCACATACTTTGAGTGTTTGTTTTCCATGAAAACTGTTTTTCATATAAAGGACACTTTTCAATACAATCTGTCAGAACAGCAGCCTAACAAAAGAAATTGTCACTTTGCTTTGTGACATTATAAATAATGGGTTTCTCCTTTTTAGCATATTCTGAAAAGCAGGGGAAAAAAAATCCTAAGTTTTCAACACTGGTAACACTGCCTCTCATCTTTACCTCTTTCAGCATCTCCTGAAGTGTTTGAAATGCTGGAGCTAAAGACTATATCCTGAGCAAATACTCTCCATCTTCCTAAGGCACCCATTAATCAGGGAACCTTCCTCTCCACACTGAGTGAAGGGTGGGTTTGCATTGTTCCAAAGCCCTGAGCCACAGGGTAGCCACTAAAAGAGAGTGAACCCTGAGGAGCTCAGGGTGAGCCACTTTTCTTAAGAGAATCACTCTGTCAGCAGTAATCAGCAGCAGCAAGAAAATGCAGGAGATACTTTGACCTAGGGGTTTCTCAGAGGAAATGAGATTTCCTTTTAAATCAGAGAATTATTTCCTCACATCTGAATCAGACTAACCTGGAGATGATCCTGTGCTTCAAGTACCTCTTTCCTTCAGCCAATGCCATTTCTTACACTGTCAGAGGCTGCCTCATTCCCTAAGAGAGGCTTTTCACAGGGAAACCAGCATCTGCCATAGGACCATGTTCTCATGGTGCTCAAATATGGCCAGGAGAGGCAGAGATGAGCTGTTCGCTTTTGGGACAGAGTACGCACGATAGCCAAAAGCCACTGCTGCTTGCCACTAGGCAGCCTCCCCTTGGTGCAGATCCCTTCCTCTGAGCTTGAGCACACTCATGACAGCTGTGGCTTGGACAGAATCAGAACCGTGACTTCCTTTAAGTAACAGCCAGGAAATAATGGACTGATATAACGATGAGGGCATTTCCATGGGAGGAAGGAGACGACTCAGTTCCTCTTCCCTCATATGACTGCAGCAAACCTCTCCTAACCACTGGCCAGGCCCAGTGCTGGCACTTGCTGTCCTTTCTGCTGAAGCAATGCTGCTGCAAACCATGCACGACTGATCTGGAGAAGGACAGAAATCAGCATCCATAACTGAAGTCTACCAGTTCAGACACACATCAAGGCCTTGGATCTGGTCTCTGGCCTGGCCATTTCCCCATGCTGTACAGTGGAAATGTACAGCATTTTTCATGAGGAAAACCACTCATCTCACATTTAAGCAGAGAAAGACTGGGTTTGGTTAACAAAAGTTCTTGTGTTTCTGAATGTTCTGTTACTTGGAACTAAACAAAAACAGGACCAGAGTTTACACACTCTTCACTTACACTTTCTGACACAATGTTCTCCATGCCTATTTCTTCACCATAGTAAGTTATAGGAGTACCAGGAAGGGTTAAGAGCAGCATGTTCATGACATTGACGTACTCCTTCCCAATCCGAGTTGAAATCCGAGCAGCGTTGGGGCTTCCAACCTGAAGAAAACATCATTCTGCTAACACATTTTATAAGATTTCATGCATGTGTGAAATTAATTAACTAATTGAACAATGTAGTAAATGTTTTGGGGTTTTTCTTTCCCTTCCAGGGCTGTGAGATCCATTATCTTTATCTTGGTGCCACTACAAACTTCTGTCCCAAAAAATGTCATACACAGAAGTCCTGCCAACAGCACATGAGGCAGACATGACAAATAACAACTTTCCCTAATAACAGTTCCCTGCTATTTTCTCTGCTGTGTGAGGACTGCTCTGCTTGCTTTGAAAAGATCCCTTGCACATTCCAAGTGTGCTTCCTAGGAAAGAGGAGCAATGTTTTAAGTTAACTGCCCTCCACTGCCTGCTCTGCCCTGGCCCCGGGCGGGTTCAACAATCCATTGCAGTGAGTCAGTTGATGGTCAAACATAATTATCCCAATTCCATTCTCACTGCTGTTTTAGCCATTGGAGACACTGAGGGAGAGGCATAATCGTAAATTCCTTTCTGTCATCCTTGCATAGGGAGTGGAACTGTTACTGAAGGGCAGGAGAGCTGGACAGTGCCAAGGACTCCAACTACAGCAGCTGGTAGTTTTCACAAGGACAGCGACTGTCACTCAGCCACGAGCTCAGGCTGCTGCTGATCCCACTGAAATCTGTGTGTGTGTGTGGTTTCTGTCACCCACAGGAACAAGCCCTTCCTATGAGAGTTGGTATAGAACTCTTACTGCCCAGTTTGGCCATTTTCCTGCAGGCATGTTTTTCATCCACAAGTCGACAGCTTCAAAAATACTGTTGCCTGACAGATTTTTCATGTTAATTAGGTTGAAATTGAAGGGGAAATCTGCTTCTTGGATAAAAGTCGTTCCATAATACATCATTGTTGCTTCAATGTCTTCCTTTTCATCATCATCAGTACCCATAAATCTACAAAGTAGCACACAAATAGCTTTTTTGGCTCATTTTTGGTTACACAGAACAGAATAAAGCTAGAAACGGACACAGAGCATTAAGAATTATGTTTACTTTCCCCCTCCCCATCAAAAAAAGATTAATATAGAGAAACAATATTTTGTAAAGCAGACAAGGAATCAAGGAGAAATACTTCTTGGAAATTGCTGGAGAAAATCTACAAGAGTCAACACAAGGCTGGAGTATCTGTCTGAGGTCTTATCTTTCTGAATCCACAGCCACACAATCCATTCCAGCAATTTCTATGTCTTCCTTCACAGAAGAGGGCCCCAGGTTTACCATGAGCCATCCATGTGCCCTTGCAGGTGGCTCAGGGCATCCTGGGCTGCATTAGGAGGAGTGCTACCAGAAGTGAAGGAGGTAATCCTTCCCCCTTCCTCTGCCACTAAGGCCATTAGGGACTGAAACATCCCTCCCAGGAGGAAAGGCTGAGAGGTGGGGCTGCTTAGCCTAGGGTAGGGGAGCCTCAGGGAGATCTCATCCATGTATGTAAATATATGAAGGGAGGGTGCAAAGGTGGCAGAGCAAGGCTCTTTTCAGGGGTGCCAGGGCCAGAGGAAACAGGCACAAACTGAAACACAGGAAACGTGTCTCCTATGAACATTAGAAAACTTTTCCACTGTGAGGGCAACTGAGCCTGGCACTGATTTCCTGGGAAGGTTGTAGAATCTTCATTATTGGAAATATTAAAAAGCCATCTGGACAAATTCCTGGGCAACTGGCTCCAGGTGGCCCTAATGAGCAGGAGATCCCTCCCAAATTCCACCATTCTGTGATTCTAACACTCTGACTGTGTGTCTCACTTGAACTGCACTATTAAAACTATACAATAAATCAGGTACAGAGCTTTTGCAGCATCTCTGTGATTAGAATGGTTTCCTTTTCTGCTTAGCTTTGTACAGTCCAGGGCCAATTCCTTTCCTTTCCACACACAATTGTCTCTTGGGGAAGAGACGATACAGCCTGCACTGCTATCTGCAGTGCACTGCTATCATACAGATGCATTGCTATCTGCATTGGAGATTTGCATTTCTATGGCATTTTATGCTATTAAAAAACCCTTTTATTGCTTCCAAGAGGGTGATGAATATTAGAGAAAAACTGGCCAGCTGTGCTGGTTACCTGTATCTGCCAGGCTCTCTGCTGTACTCATTCATGGTGTGACGGAAGCTGCGGATGATGTCATGCAAACCAACTTGCGTGGTCGTGTAGTCATGGTAGAGCTGGGAATAGGCTGTAATATTCTCCTTAAAGCAGGGTATAGTATTTCACATTAGTTGACCAATATTTTAGGTTTCAGAATTCTCCAAATTCTTCCCATCCTTTCCTGAGAGTGCACCAGCCCACAAATTTTTACTGAAATGAGTTCAGCAGGCTAACACTAACAGCACAGAGCTGAATTGCACTTGAGGAACTCTAGAACAGCAGAGGACTGATAATTTTGGATCCCATCCTTCAGCAGGGAAAGCCCACCCACAGCACTAACCAAGAGAGCCCATCTGGAGCAGTGAGCACAGCAGGTGCTGTGGCCTCACACCAGGCTGGAAAGATGGACAGTACCTTGGTAAGCTAACACACCACCAGCACCAAACTGGAGCTGACCAGCTGTCTGTGATCCCCAGCTCCACAGGCAAACAGTGTCTTAAAGCTGCCTATACCAGTGGTTTTTTAGTTTTCTCCAGTTCCTACTGGGGCTTCTTTCTGGTGAGTGCTCCTTCTGGAGATGGCCCAAGACTCTCCTGCCTTTCAAGGGACATGGCTGACCCGATTTTCCTACAGCCACAATTAAGCCCCAAAAGAGTCAAACCAGGCAGTTTTGTCTCCATGGGAAATGCAGGAAAGAAGGCAAAGACAGAACATATACATTACTCCATTCTGAGACTTGTTCACTGGAGGCTCATCTCGGAGATGCGTTGCTTCTAAGAGAAATTTAACACCGCCGAAACTAAATCCATCAACTCCTTTGCCAAGCCAAAATTTTATAATATCCTAGACAAAGGTAAAAATTGAAAAGTCTGAGTGAGCCCACACCATTTAAAATAGTATACCCTTAAAAAGAAAACTAAGCTTGTAGGGAGGTGTTATCACATAACAATTCATTTTTTAATTTGTACTTCAAATTTTTCTAGAAGCTAAAGTGAATCATGTTGATCTATGGTCAAATTAATAGCTAAATAAAGTTCTGTCTTATTATTTCATTTGGTACAAAAAAAGACTGGTCTGTAACTTCAGGACACCAAAGCCAGGGTGACTTTTAGCATGACTCAGTAAAAGCAGTTTCTCATCCATCAAGGCAATTGGGCTCATGGTAAGTGCTGTTGTTGAGAAACACTCATCATGGCTGCACACAATTAGAACACATTGATTCAAATATGCAGGAATATGTTGTTCTGCACAAACCTTGTGCCACCGATTTTCTTTTACACAATACAGCTATTAAAACATTTGTTCTCTCTTACTTGACTGATGTAAATTTTTTAGCTTTATTTTCGGACTTATTTGTTGATTTGCAGGAAGAAGAAAAATTATTATCCAACAATTACAAATGCTACTGATTTGAAATTTCATTATCAAATTCCAACATTCATCACTATTAGTAATTAGTTACTATTTCAGTAAC
This sequence comes from Erpornis zantholeuca, assembly GCA_013400515.1. Lineage (NCBI taxonomy): Eukaryota > Metazoa > Chordata > Aves > Passeriformes > Timaliidae > Erpornis > Erpornis zantholeuca. Next base: position 30,506 of record VZTN01002001.1, on the reverse strand, counting down.
TATCATATTACTACAGTTTTAATTGCCCTAGTTTTCACAAAAACCTCCAAAGTTCAGTCCCTCTTGAGTGGTTTCTGCAAATGTCCTTTTAGATGTGATACTTCTCTTCATCTGAGGAATAAACCTTTTTTTATATTTTTTAAAGATGTCTATTGAATTGCCTTTTTTAAAATGTATGAAGTACACTTGTCTGAACAGGCTGAAGTAGAATTAGTCTACACTCAAGTTGTACAGAGCTTTGTTTGGCAAATAAAGACTCGGCCTCACTGAGCTGCACTCTCTTGTAGTGCCATTCTGAAAGCAGCAGCTCCCAATATGCTGTCTGTCCACTACTGAACCTACCCAAAAATGTTCCTGCTCACACCTGTGCTCAGTACAAAGGCAACACCAGGTATCAGCACTGCAATCAAGCACTGACATGGCTCTCACTGGCACGAATCTACATCTATTGACACATGAAAGCCACAACATGTTGGTCGCTGAGTTTGGCTGTTCTTGGGCACCCAAAGACTTTTGAGCTTCTCTGCAAAAATCCATTTGCTTCCTGCTCAGTCCTCTTAACCTTCTGGAACAGGATTTTGAATTAAAATACTAGACAAAGATTATTCTTTAACATGTTGCTCATACACATTTACCAAATGTTGGTGTTACCAGGCCAAACTTCCCAGCTTTCATGGGGGTTTTTGTTTGGGTTTTTATTTTTTTTTTTTTTTTAATAGGAAATGTAGCATCTCTTTGCTACTGCAGTTTCAATAATCCAGGTACTATTTGTTAAAAATTAATTAGCTGGGACCATTAAAAGGCATGTGCAATGCTATGAGAAAAAAAAGGTGTAAATGGCAAGATGTGGCATTAAGGGAAGTATCAAGACCAGAGAGGTTCCTGGCAGAGTTCTTCAAGGACCAGTCTCAAAAGCAGTCTCGCTGCATGCTTGAGTTAAAAAGTATGGCCAGAAGTGTTTTGTTTCTTCGAGCTCATGCAGGGCCCACGTGGTGAGGGGAGAGGCCCCAGAGCCCACCCCAGGAGGACTGGGCAGCTGTGAAGACCAGCACCAAAGAAATGCACCACAATTCAACAGTACAAAGTAGCAAACGCTTGAGGATTCTATTAAACACTTGAAGTAGCTGTGCTACCTGCTGAGAGATAACTTAAAGGAAAGGGGGAAAAGAAGCAGCAGTTGTCAGGCTCCCCATGCTCAGGTCCACATCCCCATGTCTTAATGAATTCCACATTGTCTGCTGGGAGACATAGTGCAGACAGGAATGAGATTCCATCTGAACACCACCAGCACCACCACTCGCACTGTGAAAAGACTCATTTTTCCCCTGGAAAGTCGTCAGACATGCAGACATACCAAAACTCTCTATCTCCCCCTTATCCACAAGCCCAGGCATTCCTTGTAATTCAAATCAGCACTGCCTCTGCTTTCCGGAAAATGCAAACATCTCTCTGCTAAAACAAGGTGCCATCCCCGCATCTGATGGGCTAATTAACAGCTCTTTTTATCAACAGAGATAAAAACTTCTCTGCTCTTGAGTAAATCAGCTCAGCACAGGCTTCAGTGCAAGAGCTGCTTTGCTGCTGGCTCAGCAGCAGTGGCTTATGGACTTACCTGGATTTCTTGCTGGACATCAGGGTTGCGGAAATTTAAGTCTGGCTGTTCCTTCCCAAACTGATGGAAATAACATTGCTTTCTCACGTCGTCAAACTGCCAGCTGGAATTCCCAAAGACACTCACCTGCTCATCCAAGGGAGGGACATAATCAGAACTACTAACAACCATTTCCTCCTGTGCATGCATTAAAATGTGAGGCACTACAAGCATAAAAAAGCACAAAATGCCTAATCAATGGACTACATTTTGAGCAGATTGTGGTACTTATTATTTCCATTTCTTTTTCCCACTCGTTGCTCTCCCTTTAGTTGTGCTTTGCCACATGTATTTCTTGTTCAATGTTGTGGGGTTTGAAGGTTTTTTATTAAGTTAACTTTCACTGAGAATTATTTGGAATAGAGGGGAAAACATGGGTGGGAACATTTATTTTGGAATTACTTTTCCTAAAACTTATTAAAAATAGCTTTGGTTAGCTTAGAGCTTTCTGCAATCTCCTATTATCCCTTTGAAGTGTCAACAACAGTCAGCAAGTTTAAAATGTTTATCACCATCTCTGTAATGAAAAAATCCAAAAGCTAGGATAGCTCTTAAGACTCTAAATTTAAAGAGAAATTATATTAACTCATCCGAAGTATTAATTCCACCTTGAGTTTTTAGAATGTACAAGTTCCTAATCATGTACCCACCAGTTCAGATCTAAAATAAATCTATTTGAAATAGGTAACACATTTTGTAGCCTGATCACTTTCCAGAAAAAAAGGAAAAAAGCCAAGATCACATTGTTTTGTTTCCTTCCCCATCAACTATGATTTCAGAGGACCTGACACACAGTTTCTAGAGCAGAATGCCCATACACAGAAGGGGGCATGTGTGAACAACTTGTGCACAACCATTTTTTTTCGTGTTTGTTTCATGAATAAAGATTTAACACTGAGGTGAAGAAACAACTTTAAAAAGTAAAACTTTTAAAATTCCACTTGAAGTAGGAACTTTTCTCCTGACTCCCCCCAGCCTGGCTTAAATCTTAATCAGCCCTAGCTCATGTAGTAACATCGGTTTGTACCTCTCACCAGTCATTTATAACCCCGTGTACACTGGCACAATCATGTTACAGCTGCTTTTGCTCTGTGGCATCCAGCTTGGAATGTGCATGTATCCCTTGCTGTGCTTACCCAGTTGTTGGGAGGAATGACATAGCCAGCAGCCTGTGTGCAGTCCTGCCAGATGTAGTAGTCCGTGTACTTCCCAGTCCGATTGCGGCTCAGCTGAAACCACCGGTGTTTGTTGCTTGTGTGGTTTGGTATTAAATCCATTATCACCTTTAGCCCTTAAAAAATAAAAACAAAACCATAAAAAAACCCATAAAAGAAACTCCCAAACTACAACTTTACATTAAGCCTTTAAAACAACGTTAATATTTTTTCTGAATGTAGTATCAGAGGTATTTGGGCTTCTTCCATGCCAGAGGTCTGGTGAAGGAGAGGGGCAAAAAAAACCTCATGAAAAGTACCAAACTACCAGAACAGTTAGACTAACTGGAGTCTGCAAGTAGCTGGAACACGGCTTGGGAAAAAAAGAAGTGTGAAGAAAAAAATCAGAACAAATTTCTGCTGTTATGAACCACTTCAACTAACTCTGACTGCAACATCTGTCTCACACCTCACAGGTGGGAAAGGCACTTCACCAGTCTAGCAGCAGTGAACACACATTCTTTATCACCCTTCCTAAAGACCAGACATTTTACTGAAACCTCAAATATTTCAGACTGGCAAATCATTTTCCACTCAGCTCAACAGCTGTAAGAAGACACCTGAGCAAATATTTGGTCTGAGACATAAACACACCAAAGCAAGGATGCAAGGGCAGGAAGGAAGCGTGTGTTCCCTTGTGTTCGGTCAGACAGAACTGCACTTCAGCTTGATCCCAGCCTTTCAAAGCCCGTAAGATGTGCCTGAGGGAGCACCGAGAGGTGCCAGCCCACCACCCACAAACCTCCTTGCAGAGGACATGCAGCTGCCCTGTGCTGCTGCTGTAGCTCCCTGTGCCCTCTCCTGCTCCCAGCACTGCCCCAGAGCCAAAGGGCAGGAAGCAGCCACCATGGAGCTCACTCACGTTGCTGTGGAGCTGCCTTGTATCCTTCACTGCCACCTCCACCTGCTCCTGCTCAATGCCACCCACGGAGGGATTGCCATGTGCACAAACTGAAGTCTCACGTTACAACCTTGGACTGTAATGTCCATCTTTTTAATAGGGTTACTTGCTTGGAGATGCGGCTTACCTTTGTCATGTATGGCTGCAAGCAGATTCTCAAAATCTCTCATTGATCCAAAAATGGGATCAATGTCATAGAAGTCTTCAGCTCCATATCCAAGGTCTTTTAAAGGGGACTTAAAGAAAGAGGTGATCCAGACAGTTTTTATATTCAAATACGTAATATGGTCCAGTTTTTCTTGGATACCTATTTAAAAAGAAAAGGATATCATCTGTTCAGAAAAAACAAAAGATTTTCCTTTAACTGAGCTGGCCATGGGCTCTCAAAGATGGTACACAGGTCCCTTTATCTTCCTGACATGCTGCCACTGGTATGCAACTACAGAAATAGTTTTTGCCTTTCACTTGCCAGTACTGTACAGTGTGGCTATCACTTTCTTGTTTAGAAATGGATTGCCCATTCTGGTGCTGCACCTTCCGTTTCTGCAGGGCAGCCTCAGCTCAGCTACTGATAAGTGGCACTGCCTCCTTACTACTGGATGCCCCATCTCCAAACATTCTTATGAGCTGATAACACCCAGACCATGAAGAAAACTAGAAGTAACACATCTTTCTCTCTCCCCTCTTTGTCAGTTTTAGTCTTCCTTAGGAAGAGCAACCAAACATGACCAAGTGCTCCTGACTGGCCTCAGTTTTGTGGAGATATTTAACTCTGATGGCAGCTGTGCTGCTGCTTGCTCTCAGCACCATTTCTAACCTCCCTTCTAACTCCAGGCTTAGACTTAACTCGAGCAAGCAACTTCTGGATTTATTCATGACAATGTGAGTTGCCACTTATGTTCTCAGACAACTTTTCTTACTTCTCTACATTAGGATGGCTTTATCTATTGAACTGTACTTTTTTATTGGCTTCATTTTTTATATGCACTCATACACAGACAACTGTTACACAGCTCTGCACACAGCAAGAATGAAAACGGACCCACCTTTCAGATCCCCATTCCCATCCATGTTGCTGTCCTTGAAGGAACGAGGATAGATCTGATAAATAGGACTAGCCTGCCACCAGTCAAGGCACTTTGGAGAGAGAGCGATGATGGCAATGGTAGCACACACAAGCGCAACAGAACCAGCAATTATGAGCCAGAAGAGGATCTCCCTGGTGACTCTGTAGCGGGCTTGGCTGGAGAACTGCAGCAAGACTTCCTTTGGCATCCCAGCATAAGGCTTCAACACTGTCTCCTCCACAGCCACCGGGTCCACATCAACACTGCACGTCTTTGGCATTTCTTCTTGGCTACTGGTGTCTGTCTCCTTGTCCTCAAAAGCCTCATTTTGAACAAATCCATTGTTCTCCACACCTCTCTTCTCGCTCAGCTCCATAGGGAAGTTCCTAGCTTCCACTTTGACTGTTTTACTTGACAGGTCTTGTCCTGGAGACTCTGGTCACAGCACCTTTGTTCAGTGAAATGAGAAGCAGTGCAATTAGCTTTCTGGGTTGATAATCAATCCTGACCAACTGGGTAAAGTTCAAAAAGAGACTAAAAGGGCAAAGTGCTCCTGATTTTCCGCATATTCGGCATCTTCAGCAAGATAACAAAATGCTCCAAGAAAGGGCAGTCCTCCCAGGAAGTAAAGCCTATTCTTGGTACCAGCTGAGCACAGTTATGTTTACTCTTGCCCTCTCCAGTACATCACCCTTCTCTTGCCTTTGACAGCAGGGGGAAATTCAGGTTTTACCACTATCAGATCTTGTAAATATGCAGCTTTCCAGAGTGGTCAGTCTGCCCTGCCTGAAGCAGTCTGAATATGGGTAATTTAAAGACAGACAGCAAGAGAATGAAGTGTTGGCAACCACTGGCCAAACGTGACAACACAAACTAAGAAGAAAGGATTCAAAGGCTGGTTGTGCATCTTTTTCACAGTTTAACTAACCTGCCCCAGCCCACCCCCAACTCCTAAGCACCAACAACTGCTACAGTACATACCGATCCTGCAACTCACAGCGGGGTACATGCGGAGGATTGCTACGCCCAGAGCCAGCCCCCCGGGGCAGGACAGGACAACTCTGCACAGGCACAAGCAAAACTCAAGAGAAATATCCATTGCCCACTACTAAAATCCATCCCCAACTTTTAAAAAAAAAAAAAACCCAAAAAAAAAAAAAAAAAATCAAAAAAACAAAAAAACAAAACCAAAAACAAAACAAACCAAAAAAAAAATTAAAAAGAAAAAAGAAAAAAAAATGTTTAAAGGAACCTTTCCCTTCTCCCTTTCCCCCCCTTTCCACTATTCTAGCAGGAAGAACATTGCCCAAAGTCTGCACAAGCACGCACATCTGTATGCCTCAAGCCCCAAGTGCCTGAAGCCAGCGAACTTGCATCCATCGACATCCCCTCTCCAGTGCCCCCTGCCCAGCATACCAAAGGACAAAGAAAGCAATCTAGATTCGCCAAGGAGCTGCCCTATCACCTGTAAAAGTTAACTCCTACCTGTGACCACAGGGTCAGGGTCCTAGGGGAACTCATGGACAACTGCAGTGGAGACAAGGCTGGATTATGACTCAAAAGAAGTGTTTATTATGTTTGCCTCAAGCCATGAAAGAAGTTTATTAACTATGGATTGTAAAAAGTCCAGCATGCAATATTCAAACTACTCAAAAATGTGTTATTTCTTCAGTAGCTGAACTAAGAACAGGTAATTGAGGATGAGATTTAATCTTTTTCTTCCTCTTCCTAACAGCAGTGCCTGGCAGCAACCTCAGCCTGTGCAGTGTCAGGCAGCTGCGGGAGCATCCAAGATAACAGCAGTGGTGTCAGTATCTGTAATTCAGTATTGCCAGGAAATCCAGAAGGGGGAAATTATTTGACAGAGTTTCACTCCCATTTAATGACTACAGTCTTAACATCATCCTATCAGTAAGCTGTAAAAGTTTCTAGGCAGGCACTGTACACTCAGGGTGTACACTTGTATTCAGCACAATGCCGGTGACTTCTCACCCCATTTCAATTGTTTCATTTCAATTATTTAACTTTCAATTAAAGTGGAAAATGTGTAAACACAGGACTTTTTCTAGACTGCATCAAATACACCTCAAGACCTGGTACTCCCCAGCTTGCTTTTTTTCCCCCAAACTCAAGAGGTTTAAAAGTGCCCATAGCTTCCTGCATACACAAAAGTTCCCTCAATTACCCAAGCACAGCAAAGCAAGTCAGAGGCCAAAGCAAATGATGGCCAGAACACGGCAATCTGCCACAGATGCATGGGTCACACAAGCCAAGGAGACTCAGGACAGTCAGGTGCAGAGTATTACACCCACCAATACTACTGGAATCGAAGATGGGAAACTAGTTGCAAGTGAGTATTTCAGCTCCCTCCCATCTCTCTTTAAGCCAGTAAACTTTCTGATGATTATTGCCTGCATGGACAAATTTGCTTGATCTAAGCACACAGGTATCTTACCCTTGGCACACATAATTGTACAACTGATAAAGGCCAATTTAATATCTCACTAGTCAGAAGCTGCCACTGCTCTCTGCATGTGTGGTTGGGAAACCATTCCCTTCCCCTTATTGGAGCATCTTGTGGGAGCAGCCTGCTCTGTGAATCCCACTGTGCGAATGCCGTGCCTTCAAAAGAGCCCCTCGTGTCCTAATGTAATCCCCAAGTAACATTAAAGGCTTATTTATACCTTAAGTAGAGCAGATCGTGTCTTAATTGCCAAGCGTCTGGCTGAAAAGAGAAGGATTATAGTGCTCTGGCAGATAAATGCAGCACGCAGGAGGCGGAGGCCATGGAGAGATGAATCCAGATGAATCCATGTGCACCATCTCCGCCGGCTGCAGGGCAGGCGAAGCTCCAGTGACACCATCACTGTGAGGTTAAAACAGAACATAAGCCATGCTGGAAATGACCAAGGGGCAGTAGAGTCGGACTGAGAGGGCTCACAGGCACACTGCAGTCACGTTTCACGTCAACGCCGCCTTGCTCCATGAGAAGAGCTGAAGTGCAAGCAGGTACCAGCGGAACACAGGTACACGTAGGGTAGACACCTGGGCCTTGAATCCTAAAAATTCCTCTAGAAAGCCTGGAGGAAATATACATCCAAGGAGCTTAAAATAGGTCTGGATGATCAATTGCCACAGACCCAGGAGAACAAGCCCAAGAATCTGGTATTGTCTCCTGTATAATTTTCCTCACAGACTAAAAATAAAACCACACAGGTATTTTGTTGTTATTACAGACCTATTTTTTTTCTTCTCCTCATCCCAAGGAGTTGCTTGCCTTAAAATTATTTGATAAAGGAATAACGTAAACTTCATCTTAGAGAGGCAGATCACCAACAATTCCCACTGAGCTTTAACTTTTTCGTTTTAAAATATATTTTATGTATGCAGGCATTATGCATCTGGCTTGCTCTCAAGCAATTCTGAAATGGTTCCCTCCTGAGCTATTTTACAGTTTAGCAGGAGTAACTAGCCAGTGCAACTGTGTTAGCAGAATCCACTGAAAGGCATTAAGTAGTAAAGAAAACACTTCATATTCTGTGCCAGTTACTCTGTTTACCTCAGGGTTAGGTAGGGAAACAAAACCAATCTGTATGTGGGCAGTAATAGCTGCTATCTCCACACAGATTGCCATGGTTATTTCTATAAGATGGAGGGGTTAATTTTCACAAGTATTTCTTATATATAATTATTTAGATGCACTGACTGACTTAGTCATCTACTGTTTGATGCTCTACAAATGCCAAGTAGCTTGCCAGTTCCTCAATACCACACATATTATGCCGAAAACCATGCAGAGGGGTGATTATGCACCCTAATGTGCTAAGTGTAGGAAGACATTTACTGTTAAAAAGTTCTCTTGCTTTATGCTTTTTCATTAAAAGGTTTGTTGCCATTGGAACTGGTCTGACATAATGCACTTTAAATATAACCTCATTATTTACAGAATCAGGGCCAGATTTACAGGTATGTAAAAAGGCAGACACGACAGTTGTCAGCTTTACCTCGGCAGCTCCCACAGGACTGATGGATAATCTGACCTTTAAAGCTACCTTTCACTCAGCACTAAGAAAATCCTCCCTTGACCTGGAGGGCAGCTGTCAAGAGAGAGAAGGTCTAAGGGAACAAGTTTCTGACACAGTATCTTTTACCATGAGCACGTCTGAAGTTTCTGCCATCAGCCTGAAGTCCTGAGGGTGGCAAATTGTAATTGCACAGGACACTGTGACAGGGTTTGGTGGGGGTTTTGTTACTTTTTTAATGCTCTTAGTCCACTAATGGACTATGTGATTAAAGGTTAATGTCATTATAAATGCTGTAATTAGCTACTGCTTGGCTCACGTGACATTTCAGGGGTAGGTTTCAGGGGAAGGAAGCAGCTGGCCCCTGCCCCCCATGGCTGATCAGCAAGGCTGGCTTCTCCCACTACTTTTAATAAAACAATTATCCACTAATTCCTGCTGCTGTCATAGCTGCAAGAACAAGAGCACGCAGTGCTGACACTCCTTTTGGATGCTCCCCACCCCAGAGGGTCAAAAACCATATACAATCCACAGAAAAACAAACTCCAGGTTTGTTGCCTTTCCAGGAGGAAACTCACTCACATTTAACTGTGCTATTTTCAATTTACTCTCTTACCTTTATGGCATTCATCAGCCCCATTTCTGTCCTAGAGGATTTTCTTTTCCAGCCTACTGCTCAAAACTTTTCTCAGCAAGAGACTCAGACCTTGATCTTACCCTTGTACGAGCTGGAGAGGCTCAGCACAGTATTAAATCGTGGCAGACTGTTGAAGTTTGGATGGCTATAAAATCAAGAGTGACGTTGTATTACTCAAACATCCCTGAAGTGGGAGATCTGCAATACAGACAGCACAGCCAGGCAGACCAACAGCAAGCCAAGGAGAAGCTCAAAAAAAAGAAAATGGCATGGCACTACATCACCACCATATCCAGCCTTCAGGTTACCAAAAAGACAGCACCACACAAGCTACATCTGCCTTTGCCAGGGCTTATCTCTGACAACAATTTACATTCACTGAATAGGAATCTGAGGAACAAGTTTTCGTCTGTTGAGCACAAAGCACTTCCTCTTGTGGAAGGATGATGGATTTATAGGAAAGGGCTGTCAGGCAACAGCTGTCACTGCATGAGCACACCTATTGCCATACTTCACAAGTTGTACAGAATTTCTCAGTGCCTCAGCTTCCCCACCTGCAGGAATTACACACACTATCACAGATAGATATGGTACTCCATATGAATTTATTCATTTTCCCTGTCTCTCTTGGTACATCAAGATAGCCCTTCCTGCAAATAATTTGCTTTTCCACGTGTATCAAATTAGTGGCAGGCATTCCACGATCAAACTTACTCAGGCAATGCTCCTGTGAAATAATTTCCTGGTGAAAGAGCTCAGTTTATATCAAAAATCTCCAGTCTGTACAGAAAGCTTCACTCTCCAGTACTGAATTGCACCCCAAGGCTTTACAATGGCTGCTTCTGATCAAGAGTTCATGGATTCCACATCAGACCGTACAGTCCAGCAGCAGTAATGTGTGTAAAAATCAGTGAGAGCACTGGAAGTGAAACCAAAGAACTGAAAGCACACATCTGGTAAAAAAAGCCCCAAACCAACAAAAATTCTATTCTTCAATTCAGGAGCTAGCACACTTTGTAGCAGTAGCTGGCACATAGGAGGGTAGGGGTAAGGGGCTCTCTGACCAGCACAAAGCAACCTCTGCATCACGAAAACATTCCACAACTAGAAGAAGTATTTTCCAGATATACACATACCATTCAGTGTGGACAGAGGTAGCAGAAGTTCACCTTAATTTCATGTTCACCTGAACGTACAACAGCTGAAACTGAAAACAATCCTTTCTTCCTGTAAGTCAGAAGAACTGCTGTAACTCTGAATACTACTCTCAACACTGCCTGAAACAAATTTTGTTTTGGAACTGCCTGGCATTCAAGGATCCAGCCATGTGGGTGAAAGCACCGCCTGGAGAAAGGTGAAGAAAGCATCACCTGCAGCGAATACCAGGCTTTCCATTTTGAACTTCATGAATCCACAGAAGTGTGTAGGCTCTTCAGTACCGGATCTCACATTGTTATCTGCATAAAACAGTTCTGGCATCTCGCTTCTTTATGCCAGTGAACCAGAGGAAAACAACCCCACACTGTGCAAGCACTCACCTAGCACATTTAAATGTCTCGCTCCATTCCCTCCACTCAAGCAGAGAAGCCTTTAAGTATCACACACCCATTATCTCCAAGGATAATTAAAGCCCATTTCTGCTCTTCATTCCATATATATGTATGAGGCAGTCTCTCATAGCTCCCATGCTGCTAGCTCTGCTATGCTCTCTGCAAGGTCTGCAGTGCCAAGTACATGGGGGCAGTGCAAACTGGTTTTATTCTGTTTGGATTTCAAAGACAGATGTTTCAAATATTTGAAGACTGAAGGCTGAGCTGGAAGCCAGGTGTACAACACCTTCAAGTCAGTGATAACTCAATACCCATTTGGCAATTTTTTTCTCCTTTCCCTTCATTTAATACAAAATTTTTTATTTGATGCAGTTCAAAGCAGAGGGGCTACTAAGATATGAGAAGCCACACCTTAAAGATATAACTTGGTTTTTAAAATTCAGTTCACAGAAACAGCACTTGAAATATGGTAACAGCATGTAAAGAAGTTGCTGCAATTACTCACAGGCTTGGACCTCTGGGGTTTTTTAATAAATCGAATGCGAAGTTAAATGCAACAACTATAATCTCTGAAGCAGCAGCATGGAACTCCCTAGATGTTTTTAAGGTAAGGACAAGTGGGAATGAAGAGACGAATGAAAAATACATTTCACCATTTAAAAATTTCGCAGCCAGCCTAATGTAAAAAGTAGTAAGAGCAGAGACTGAGAAGTTCTTGTAAAACATCACACTTCCAAACACCTTGACACTGTTTGTGTTAGCAGAGTATTTCCAAAAACAATCTCCTTCCAAAGTAAATGAAGATTTATTGGAGCTGGAAAAAATATCTTGGTTTCACTTCATACATTCTCTGCTCCCAAAGTTGAAATATTTATTTAAAACACACTAGGAAAACACATGTGCTTTACACGGCCAGGCCAAAATCTTTGTTGTACCATTAAACTTAGATGTGTTTATGAAGATGACCATTGGATAAAGGATTAAAACAAACTCCTCATATTATCTAGTTTCCCCTAAGAACAACAAATACTGTAAATTATTTGTCCAAGATTAAGCAGACATCCACCGTTTTGCATCTAAGAAATCTGCCAAACAAAACAAGAACAATATTCACAGAATTAGTTTGATGGATATGGTGTCACTAAGTTTCCTTACAAAAATAATGGGAAGTATCTCTTTATTAATGCAATTTAAATATGTATTTTATTTCACAGTTAAAATATGTTTACTTCAAAGTTTCCAACTAACTTCTACATGTAGGATATTTACTAATCTACATGCTAACCCCTCGAAGAAGTAGCTAAAATACATCAGTATAGAATGGTCCATTTTCACCACAGCTTCTCTTTTCACACGTTTTTTAAAAAGACAATTCTGGGTATTTTTAGAAAATGTAACAGTCTTGCAAGAAATACAACATACAAAAACATTCTTGGGCTCTCTTTTTAAGTCCTGGGCTAACTCCCAAGAGTAGTGTTTTATCTCACAAGACAGAATTTTTCTTCTACGAATTTCTGCCCAATTTCTTTCACGTAAGCTTTAAACAGCTCTTTCAAAATGATAAAGGCAAAACACATTTGGTCACTTTCTGACAGAACCTCGCATGTAAGTCCTCTGAACAACATTTGTTCGAAAATATCCTGTATCTACCCAACATATTCCAAGAGCCATCTGAAAAAGGCCAGAAAAATCAGTATTTCTATATTTAAAGATCAGACAAATTTCCAACATTGCCATCAGGGATCTCATGAATTTGAATCCAGCTTTTTAAAGGTCAAGGGCAGGGTCCTTACAATACTAAACACTATTGCACCATAGACTCAACTTCCCCACAACTCACCTTAGATTCCAAAAGTCGGAGGAAGCAGAAGACCAGGGTCAAAGTTATTTCTGAAGCAGACTTGACACAACAGGAAAAATTATTTCCAACAAGACTATTTGAATTAGTTGCCACAAGTCTTTAGAATGTGTATTCATTCCTACTACAGTGCTTTTCATGCTTTACTGGGAAGGACAACTCTTTCAGAGAAAGATTACCCAACTGATGGAGAACATCATTTTTTTTCTCTCCTATTAGTCCATCCCCATGACTTGAACCCTTATCAGTCTTTGTTAAAGGTTTAAAAGCTGATGTTAGTTGATGTTAATTCAGTCACTAATCACAGTATCAGCACAGCAAGGACTTTTTCTCTGAAAATTCCCAGTCAGGCTGCATGTAAACAAGTAAGGACTGCCAAGGACCAAAGCAGAAGAAGGATGTCAATAATCACAGTCAGTCTTTAAATCCAGGCATCCCATCAAAGGAGAGTTCTTAAGATTTCTGAAGGAAATGTAAAGTCTTTGGGCAAACATGACCTTTCAGATCCCAGCACAGCAGCACTGGCGAAGTGACAGAATGAATGATGGAAATGAGAGATGAGCACAAACAGTGAGCTGAACACAAACAGGAGGCACAGTCACGCTAAAATAAAATATTGCTCGTGTTTAGATCAACAGGGAAGTAGCCAGGTATGAACATGAGACAGCACAAACCAAGCAGAGCTAAGTCAGGTCTGTACAGCAACAGCCCAAATGAACACAAGCAGGACTAGTGCAGCCTGGCACACAGAGAAAACAGGTTACAAAGACATGAGACCCCAGGCGGAGCCTCAGCTGCATAAACTGAATACTTACCTAGATTAGACTGCATAAATTTACTGACTTTGGGTCCTTTCTTGTGGTTTTGTCAAAATGCCTTCATTCTGGGAGCATCTCATGCAGTCACTTACCTGCACCAGCGCAGCTACCTCCAACTTCATTTTCAATTTAGAGCTACAAAAGAACTATAAAGAGCCAAAAGCAACAAGCCTTCAGACTATTCCTAAATCCAGAATCTGCTTTTTAGCCAACAAATGCAAAATAGTTGATAATTAAAAACTGCTTAGCATTCTAGCCTTTTTTTCCCCCCCAGTACAGACCTGTACCTAATGACAGGCAGCACTGCTTTTTGCTTCATCTTCCAGAGATAAAAGTTGCCTACTAGAGCTTGGTTCAGTGCTGTAACTAATCTCGAGTTCCTATTGCTTTTGATTTCCACTCAAAGTGCCAAAGAACAATGACTGGTTTCCTGGAACTAATTTTGCTTTTTAAGATTTAAGCCAGTGATTATGGCTGACAGTGTACAAAAGCTCAGAGATGAAGTGGCTGACTGAACTCCACTTAATGCATGATACCAAGAAACTACCTAACCACTAACAGCTATCCTCTGATGTGCTAAAAGAATCAACAACTTAAGTTTGTTTGGTTTTGTGGTTTGGGGTTTTTTTGTTGTTGCTTTTGTGTTTTGGTTTGGATTTTTTTTAAACCACTCAAATAGCACCATCAACATCAGATTCACATTTAAGGCTATGAAAAAGATGGGTATTTTGGCCAAGTCTTGCAAAGGTTTGCATTCAATAACCACGTGAAGATTCGGCCTATTAAGAGGAGATGTCATAGCAGTTAACCCCTATTATGAGATTTCTGAGTCAGAATGACATCACTTATATTTGCATATAAGTCGTTATCCCCATTCCATTGAACATGTTAATGAGGAGCTGTTAAAACAGATCTTTGTTTTGCTCGGAGAGCAGACTTGAGAATTCACATGGACTACCTTTTCCTCTGTTACAGAAGTCATAAAAATGAAATCAAGCTGAATTTGACACAACAGAAAGACCTAAGGTGGAAGAGGCACTTCCCATTCTCAGTAGTCTCTTATGTTAGTTACCAGGTGGCAACATAATTAAGACAATGTAATTTTAAAATGTTGACAAGTCATAGGAAATATAGGAACAAATTTTATCATTCATTCAGATTTCTCACACTAGGAACACAAAGTGAACAAGCACAGTTTTTCCCAGGCTGCTGAAACCCACACAATATTTAGATTAAACTAAAATCATGACTAGAATTCACAACCAAGTGGATGCATGAATGGCAAGAGGGCCAATTTAGAGGAAAAAAGCTGTCTTGATTTATTTTGATGTAGCTGTGCAAGCTGTGGTCCTTCTCTCTGAAAAACCTGTGTGTATGCTTCACTTAGATACAAGGAAAAATAAACACTTTCACTTGAGGGAAATTATCCATTTAATGTAAAAAAATCTAAGCAAGTAAGTATTCATAGGACAGGAGCTTATAGAAGACCAGAAGTCTCACCAGTGGAACAAGGCATTAAAATTGTAGCTCATGAGGAAAGCGTGCAGGGGTTATGCTGAACAAAAAAGTTCAAAGAAGTTACAGATTTGTAGACTCAAAAATCTTCAGGTTGCTTGTAAAGATGTCCATTCTACAGTAACACTAACTATTCAGGCAGGTTAGTACCCAGCAGTATCAACATCATGGAGGATTCCGTTCTCCTTTTCCACTCAGCTAACCAACTACATTAGTAGGTTGGGATAAAAGATCTGTAAAAATTAAAAAAAGAAATTTGTAAAAGTTCTAACATGCAAACATTAACATCAGAAAAACTTCTATTCAAAACTCTGTGCAACAGTGAAATTTCATAGGCCTAACCTCAGATCTTTAAGAAACTTCAAGAAATGAGTTGACCAAAAAGTCAAGTTTAATCTGAATTTTTAGTCTTTAAATTAATGCTCTCCCATAGGTGGGCTAAGACTCAGCTGCACTTGGGATGGATTTGCCCTAGGAGCACTAAATGCTGTTTGCCCTTTCCTGTCTCCCACAGAGAAGCCCACTTGGAGATTTGTGTATTTCTGAGACGAAGGGGCACATCTGCTACAGAACAAACAGAAATCCATCAACTAAGAGACCTCATAAATCCTAACACGTTATCTTTTTATATGGAACACTTGCATCTTCTTAGTAAGTCCTTCTCAAGAAAAGAGAAAGCATGTCACACTGTTTTAGCAATCCTTTATTGAAGATAACAAGTTGGTTATGTTCACTGTATTGTATGAAACATCACAATATCATACTGGGAAGGTACTATCAGTACAGGGTTGGACCAGAGCGGACAGTCTGAACAATAAACCATTTTGCATTCTTCATTCCCTATCTTTTAACAACCCCAAAAAAACCAGTAAAGGGACAAATACCTGTTAACATCATCATTTAAAACACTTTAACTTACAATGCTAAAATCTAATGAATAAATAAAATATACTGTGGCAATAATCCTCTCTAGACCAAAAAAAAAAAAAAAAAAAAAAAAAAAAAAAAAAAAAAAAAAAATCAGATACACAGTGAATCAAAATGACTGGAAAAGCTGGCCTTCGGCATCAGTATGAAAGAGCATGTGGTTTATACAGACTCACCATGGGGATAAAGTTACAGAAAAATACCATGAATTTAATTTCACACAAAACCAGTTGATGACTGTCATTAGCTTAAAACTACACACAAGGGCAATTACATCCTCGCTGAAACACAGTTTAAACAAATAGGAAAATGTTTACAAGGCATCCACAGCATGTAAATCATGTACAGATGGATACATTCATTGTTTCCCCTCCCCAATAGCTTTTATTTTAGATAAATACTTTACTCTTCCCCATTTTCAGCATTTACTGGACTCATTACATGCACAACTCAAAGAAGTCAGAAAAAAAGTCAAGGTTATTGCAAAAATAGAATTAAACTAAGAATCTTCAAGTACCTTACATGACAGCCACTCTGTACCATGCCCATTGCTTATAAAATGAAAGGTCATTGAACCCATGAAAATATCTCTAATATTTTCTTAATTTAAAATAGATAATTTTAAGTGTATTTATAGTAATCTCAAAGTGATAATTTGAACTTTGAAAATAATGCAAACAATTAAAAATTATACCCATATTACACAAGACTTCTGTCTGTATCTTAAGCTGAAAAAAATCAGAAAACTATAGAAAACCACATATAGAACAAAAAAATAATCACAATTTACATTATAATAAAGGCAAATTTTCAGCATTTTTAAAAAAACCTGCAGCTGTGAGAGATGTCAAAGCAAGTCACTACTAACTATAAATTCACCAGTTTGGTTTTTTTAAAAAGATCTTCTCTAGCAAGAGTTGAAGGGTGTGTTGTACACATGCGTAAAATTCTTACTGGTTTTAGATGTCTAGAATCTTCATATATTATTGCCAAATACACTTATCTTCAAGCAAGCAGTAGGCAATGTATCACAATTTGGACACCGCAGGGAAACCTAACGGTCTGGTAATACAGGTAAAACTGGAAAATTAAAAAAAAAAACAAAAGAAACCAAAAAAAAAAATACACATCTGATAGCGTATTGCCCAATTGAAATTACTTTCAAGCCACAGAGCTGCAAAGCCTTCCAACTCAGTAAAGTGAAATAAGAAACGTCTCAAACAATTACTTGTACTCTCTCTCATGCTTGTGTGCTGCATGTTTCATTTAGCCACAGTGGATCTTCAGAGTACACCTACAATCCCGTGCACCTCAGGTACATACACCGATCTGCTGAGAGAATATTCCTTCCTTCCTTCTTTTTTAGGGCCAAAGTTCATTATAGATGTAATCAGTATGCCTGAGGCTGGTAAAAATACTGTAGTACAGGCAATGCTAAGAGTGGCAATATCAGAAAACACAAAAATGAACAAATGATGGAAAATTCTAATATCTTTCTGCCCATTTCACAAAATGTTGGAAATCCACCAGAAATTTTCCCTTGTATTGAAGAAATCAGATTTAAAAGTTTTTTTCCCCCTTTCAGAATCAAAAGCATTTTAGTAGATTTGTAAGGCTACCACGGATCTTCTAGATCTCCAGCACCCTACAGGAAAAGAAGAGGAGAAGTATTACTACTCACCAATACAAACGAAAACATTTTGTTGTACTTTGGAGTTCAGTGGCATAATTAAGAAGAATACCAGCATAAGACAGAAAACATTTTCCTTGTTTTCCATACCTGCCCACTTCCACACACAAATAGTGGCTGTTTGTCAATATCGTGATGGAATTTACTTTTATAAAACATGAATCCAGTAAAGCCATTATAGCAGAACGACCTAAAACCAAGATTTATCTCAAATTGTACTAAATCATAACTACCAATACGTACAACATCTGTGGACTACAAAAAAAAAAAAAAAAGCTCTATAAAATATTACAGAACTCAGCTTTTCAGATATTCCTCGTCCACAAGAAATTCCCACAGGCTCATTTTCCCTAAGGCAGTGAAATCTGTACCTATTTTGAACAATCATATTTTTGTGCAAGTGTTATGTGTTATGAACTGAAAACTGACACAAGAATTCCAGATTTTACTTATCAGCAGATGAGTTACCACTACTGCAAAGTCCCAGTATTATCACTGGCCTACCCAAAAGCATGTATGTGTACGTATTGTACCCCAAGAGACATGGAAAAGATTTGCAGAAGGCAGACTTTAGAAGAACAGTTTATTCATTTATATGGCTGATGTTTAGCTTGAACCTGAGAAATGTTGCTCAAAAACATGGATTATGATGAATGCTAAAAACACAAAATCACTCAAAGCTTTGTAAAAACTAACAATCACCATGAGTTCACATCAGAAGCTATGAAAATTTTCAAGTCATGTCAAAATAACACTTCAAAGAAAGTTTATTACTTGCTTAAAAGAGTCAATATGCATACAGATATTATTCCACAGCTTATTCTTTATTTTCATTTGATCACAAATTATTATAACTTGACACTAGGTACTAAATTTAAGTACATTTTTGTTTCTGGATATATGCTATGCTACGGCCTGGGAAGTAATAATACCATTGTCTAGAAAATCAGTATTTATAATAAACAGTGGATACAATCTAAACTGAAAAAAAAAATCAAACATTTAATAAGTGACAACCTAAAATATAACAGCTTTTTAAATTTAGCTGTAATAAAAATCATACACAAACAAAACATGCAGTACATGATGCCAGGGAAAAAAAACCCTGAAGAATTTGTGTAATTCAAATAAATTGCAAAACAGATACAACTAAGATGTAAATTACTTTACAACAAGCAAACATACACCAGCAAAACTATTATTTAACAAATATTCTTAAAAGAAAAAGTTTCAAGCGTCACTTTGCGTAATCACATTAGATCCTGTTGTTGGTGACACAGAATTTAAAAAAAGAAAATCAAAATCTCAAACGGGAAATTAAATCTTGACACAACCTAAAATACAATTACTGTAATATCCCACAGGAGCTGAACTCCTAAGGAAGCAAGAGCGCCGTAGAAACACTCTGTACAAATAACTGAAGTAAAGCCAAACAGTCTTCTGGGCTAGCAGTGCCGAGGGCGGCGATGTCAGGCGGAAGCCGGCGGGTGAAGCGCCGCGTCAGGCCTGCTGCTCGCCGNCGGCCGCGCCGGGGCCGGGCGGGCGCGGGCCCTGCAGCTGCGCCAGGCGGTACCCGGCCAGCATCTCCTCCAGCAGGTGGCGGTAGTTCCCCCTATGATTAATCCGCATCTGCCTCAGCGCCTCCACCAACCTCCCCTGCGTTCCGCCTTCCTCGGCCGCGCCGGGCTCCTTCGGTTGAGATTCAACACCCCAAAAAGATCAGTAGTTAAACTAAAACGTTTTCTAACCACATTAAAAAAAAAAAAAGCAAACCGAGAAAACAGGTTTTTTTCAAATTGAGAAAACGTCAGCTTTGCTCTATTCGAATGTAAACCACCTTATTAGCGATATACGCCTTAGAACAATGTATTTCATGTTCATCCTTTTAAACATCATCGTTTAAGAAATGATAATTATTAACCAGCATTTTTAATAATTTCAATTAATTTTCAGCAAGTCAAAGTACCTCGTCCCCATTAACTCCACCTTTTTTTCAAATGCCTTTGATAAATACATTTGATAACCCCCAGAACTTTGGTTATTTGTCAGCGGAAAATTTTGAGAATTTAAGCTTCTTTAGCCACCAAGTCAATATATTTAATTGTGAATTTCTGCACAGTCAGTAGCAGCACAGTTCTGTGAAAAACTCAGAGAACAGATAACTCTACTGATAGCAGTTTAGTTGAAGCATCACATCAAAATAAATGCTCGGTGTTTTAGTTAGCACTCTTGAATTTTGCATGGATGATGCTGCCAGAAAAGAAACAAGCAGCTACCCATGAGCACGAGGAATGCTGGTATTTGAACAACATATGACACACCTTTGGGTAGATTGTATATTGTCTAGAAAAATTAGCAGGTAGGACAGTTATTTAATGTCAAACCTAAGAACCTACAGCATAAAATCTGAGTACCAAGTGCTCCTTAAGGAATGGAAGTCTCCTTAGCAAATGACCTGCTTGGTTACAAGCCTTCAGTTGAAAAAAATGTGGTTTTTGGTGATAGACATGCACATCTGCTACAGAGTTTGATACTAGGTATTTTCACTTCCAAGTGCTAAAGCAGTACTGCTGCTTTAAGAGAACAGTACATTTTAAATTATTAGTATTTAGCAATTTATCAATCTAGACAAATGAAACTGTATCTCTGGAAGCTGGCAAATTTTGCAAGACATTAGAGGCACAATCCAGACTGCCTTGTTTTCCTGCTGGCCTCATTTTATTGCCATGTAGTCCAAAAGCTTCCTAACTACAAGTACTGCTGCCACTCATTTACAAGCTTAACAGCAGTATTGAGAAAATATCTTGGGATCAATAAGATTTTGCATGCTCTATGTCATGTTAAAAAAAATGCCCCAAGATTGAATTAGAACAGTCCAAGTTAAAATGGGGGCAAATTTTACCACAAAAATTAGTATTACTGCATATAATGACATCCCTCTAAGTTTAATTTGTTCAGGAAGAGATGTGTTTTCACAGTGGTTTGCTGGTCTTACTTTAAGATGTTTTGACTCCCATGTACTAGCATTTTCACATTCAAATATGAAAATATTCAAGAGAATATTCGAGAATTCAATACTCTCTTCTCTTAAAGAGTTCAGTGAGAAAGAGCAAGATAAAGGAGGTAGTTTTAATGTATGAAATGGAACTGGTTTAATGCCTTCTAAGCACAATGTCAGTGAAAACCCAGGGCATCAAGAACAGGCTTCATATGAATCCTGTTTCTTGGCTTGACAAAGAAAAAAAAATGAGTTATGTACATACTTAGTAAATATTTAACATGGCAGCATAGATGGAGACTTCCAATTTTTTAAAATTCAGAGAACACTTAAATTCCATATTTCATCTACTTCATCAGTTTTGCTATGAGGTTGACATTAGCACACATACACCCTGA
Source organism: Erpornis zantholeuca (assembly GCA_013400515.1). NCBI lineage: Eukaryota > Metazoa > Chordata > Aves > Passeriformes > Timaliidae > Erpornis > Erpornis zantholeuca. Next base: position 9,260 of record VZTN01002001.1, on the reverse strand, counting down.
AATTTCCACATTTCACAATACCGAGATCTTTAAAAATTCCTTAGGCAGACCGAAGTGAATAATTTTGCTTCATGCAACACTGAAGAGTAAAAGCAATAAGCAATATAATAGCAGCCCTGAGACTCCTAAGCAATTCAAATGCTGGTAGGAGTTGAATTAGCAGTGCTGTTAGCGTTTGATATTCAAACTCGCATCCTGCTTTGCGCTGCATCCTATTTTATGGCAGGCTATTTTGTGCTTCCCTTGTGTCCCTCAGTGCTACCAGACAAGAAACCCCACAGATAGTAGGAGAGAAACTACCTCTTTTATATATTATACACTATACAGACAGAGATTTCTCTCTAATGATGTGTAGCTAGAACAGGTCCCTGAAAACTATTCTTATCGTGCAAGGTAGCCTTTGTCTTCCCTCACATTACAATTCAATTTAAGTGCTACTGACCAAAAAAACAAGAATACATTTGTGCCAGCCATATTCAACATGAGCATTCACAGTTTTTACACAAGTTTTGTGCTATTAAATTATGTGTATGAAAATGGCTGCTATGTATTAAAGACTGGGTTTACAGTATTTTGAGAATGGTGTAAAGAGTTGTGTCAATTTACATTTCTAAAATTATGTGTAGCAGCCCCTACTGGCATATGATTTGGTTCAGCCAACTGCCAGAGTACTATTTGTAAAAACAAGAGAGAAACGTGATTGCTTTCAAATAAGATGCTCAAAGGCAGCTTTAAGCAAATGCCACTGGAACTATTAACACAGCCACTGTAATTTTAATGTTATTCCTTGTGTTTAGGGATACATACATACAGTAGATATACATACAGTCTAATGGGGTAGTAGCCTGCTAGTCGTAGGAACACATCAAAAAATTAAAACAGAAGTAGAGTCACAGTAAGTAGAACAACTCTTCAGTGGTATTGTAACACTTGTATTTGGCTATGAATACCTTTTAAATTCCCTTTAAAGATCTGAAAGCATCAGGCCCCAATACATAACAGATTTCTGTGATTTCACTAATATTTGTAAAGGCATAAGCCACCACACTTGCAGCAGAAGTCTTTGCTGAAACACTGGTAAAGTTGTTTGTCGTGACCCCAGTGCAGGGCTCTCTCCAGCCCAGGACTTATAAAATACTTGTCAATCTGCTGAGATTCCTAGTGGAAAAAACTTAGGACTGCTATACCCTCAAGCCAGACTACTGATCTCTGAATACTGTAGTAAGGATTCTTTCATTTCTCAGACTTTTGCTCTGCATAACATCTCATATTTAGGCTCTATGTTAAAGTTTTTCAGAAAAAAAAAAAAGTGCAACACTACCTGAAATGTTTACAGTGCTGAGTAAAACAAAGTAACCTAGAAAGAGATACAACCAAGTTTTTAATTGATACACTTTCTAAGAACTAACTTGAAAAACTACTATGATCCAGTTCACAGGAACTCAGGGTAACTACTTTAAAATCGTTAGATGCTAAAAGGTATAGTCTTTAGAAGGAAGTCATATTCTCAATTACAAAAGTTAATCTGATCATTTGGGTTGCTGTTTTTGTGGTCTGAAGGTTTTTTTTTTACTCATTTGCATTAATATTTTAGCAACCAATTACATTATTATTTTACCAAGATAAAAATTACTCTAGCCTTATATACGACGATAAGATGGAAGATGACTGGCACAGGCAGGCTTTCCAGTCAGTAATGGAAATATTCTGTACAACATCCACTCTCAGCAGACATGTGTGCACTGTTAACTGCACACAGAGGAAGGATGCTCAAGAACAAGACAAATGTACCTTTTCTGCAGACCCAACATCCAAGTCTCTAGTTCCTCATTTTTCAGATCAACATCTGCTTTTGCCTCATACTAGTTTAAACAAGGGCATCATTAGCTATATTTTAATCTCACTTGGCAATGTCATCATTGGAAAATAATCTATGTTTCCCTCCTACCTTTGCTTCCTGTTTAAAGGAGTGTGTGTAGCAACATCATCACCATGTGTAGACATTCTGAACAGTGTGATGTTTAGTAACTAAAGAGCTTCCTTCCCTTTTAACCTCTCTGGACACCACCGTGTACAGTTCAGAAGGCTACAAGATCACCTGGAACTGAGTAAGACCAGCAAGGAATTCAAGTTTTCATCGCCTCAGAGATGAGGACCATTAGACTCATCCACTTCAAGGACAGTAAAATAACTTGCTGGGAAAATGCCTACAGGAACTGTATCCTTCACCAAGAGGGAGCTCATCCTCTGAAACTACTCTGGGCCAGTATCACTTAGGGTGAAAAGAATAAAGGTGCTGATGGGTGAATGACATCCTATCACAAGATCAAACTAGAATTTAATCCACTCTATTTAAAACACATCATTGTTGAGATTTCCACTTCTATAACAACATAAGAAAAATTGAGGAAGCAGACTGCAGTCTACTGTTTACATCTCTTTTCAAAGAAACCAAATTAAAAGCCAAACCAACTACTCAGGGATTTTAATGGCAAGAAAGGTCAAAGCTGTTAATGGTGTATTATTTTATGAACAAAATGCATATTTAGGTTAGCTACCTCATTTTATTAAATTAAAGGGATGATGCATAAACATTTCCTGAAAGAAGCCAATAGACAAAAGGATGCTGTACTGCATATTAGGACTTTCAGCAAACTTGCAGGGCTATTGAGAAGTAAATCTAGACTTAAAACAGGTGCATCATAAATGCAACTATGGCATATAGCATTTCTATAGTAGCCATTAGACAAACTTCTAGGGTTTTTATTCTTAAAATACCAATTAATTAGTAAAACCTATGCTGTTTTCATTTTTCTTTAATTCTTAATAAGCAACATATACCAGTAACTTTTCCCCAAAAAGCAGGGAAAGTTCTGGCTAAATACAAAAAGCAGGCTGATAGAGGTGCATATTTTCCTGAAGGACTAAAGAAGCTGAAAAGAGGAAAATTTTTTTGTATCTTGGTTTGGGGTACTGTTGCACAATTTCTTGAAAGAGAAATGAAAAAAGCATGTCCTATCACTTTCATCTAGACAAAGGAACAAATCCTAAAAAATTAAGAAGAGAATAGTGGCCCCTTCCACCCACACAAGCTTTCTAACTGAAGATAATAAATCAAATCTAGGCAGTTAAGAGAAGAGGACAATGGGAAAAACACAGTAATAATTGTGGTGAGACTGCGTATTTACTGTCTCAAGGTGCACAATTGATACTTTCAAGGTATTTCAAGTGCAACAACATTCACTGTAATAAGTACCTGACTGAGGGCCTGGTAGCCATCTCAGAAGAAAAAAAGATTACAAAGGATTTACTAAAATAGGAATGCTACTTCCACAAAACAGTTCACATAAACTGTACAGGAAATGACAATGTGTACAAGCTCTGATGTTTTTTATCAGTTCTTCAGTTTTCCACAGTTTTTAAACAAATTTAACCACAATTGATAGAAACACCAGTTACTAGTTACACTAAGAGCCACCTAATAATCAGGTTTAGAGGTACAATAAACCGTATTTCAACACACTAGTTAAAATTCAACTTCATAGGAAATGGGAAGAAGAATGTAAGTCATTTTAGAAATCATAATTGAAGTAATCTAAAATAATCACTTTACACTTTTCCTTAGACCAGTAGAGATGGGATATGTAACGACAGTATAAATGCTATGAAAATAGTCACTATTAGTCTTGTTACCTTTTATATTAAGTGTACCATGGCCTCCTTACAGGAGACAACAGGAAGTGTGTTTTCCCCCTCTTGTACTACATTTCTGGACAGTAGAATAACAGCCAGCCAGTTAAGTAACAAATTTGCTGACTATTAATTTTTTACAATAATAAACTGTAATTTAGAAAAACCCTGCGCTGTTGCCTCACAGGTTCACTGAGAAAGTGGCCAACATTTATATGTTTAAAAAGTCTTTCAGAATTAGGTGTCAGTTTTGTGTCTGAAGATGAACTTCTATATCAAATCCATCCAAAGCAAGGTACAAATTAGCAGCATGTTACAATACATATCTCGTATTTCTAATACTTTATTCCTAGTCATGAACACTTTTGGTTATGCATTTGTGACACGGCTTTGATATTCACATTAACAAAGAGGTGTAGCAATCAAAATAGGAACTTACCCCCTCATTGTCTCTGTGTGGATTCAGCCTAGTATACACAGCTTCAATAATATTACGCCTAAAAAGAGAAGTTTTAAAAAAAATTAAGCACAACAAAGGATTTCAAAACATTGAGAAAAGTTTGACCAGAGTAGGCATTTCAAAGTGTTGAAGGTATTTTTCTTTTAATCTGCCTTTTAAAAAGATGAAACCCACTCTGTGTCTTTACTCACTTTCAATAAGATATTTGGGGATCCAGTAACTGGTCAGGATTTGTCAAGACTGAGCAAAGCAAAACAATTTTCTTACCTTACCCTCTCCACAGTCCACCTCTTTTTAGAGCTGCATACTCACATTTTGACAAGAGTAACATTTAAATCTATATTTCGCTTGTTATAAAAAATTCTTCAAGTTTGCTGGTTTTCTTGCCTTATTTCTGGATGTGGAACTTGAAGACAGTTCAGTTTTTTATTACATATACACAGATTACAACTTGCCTATAAAATTTTGAAGTGTGGTGTGCAGAGTATACAACCCCTGAGATGTGTTTTCTCTTGTCTATTCACACTGTAGAAATTAAAACACAGAAGGCACTAGCTAGACCTTTGTTGTGGCAGTGCCATTTAAGGCCACACTTTCACAGGTAAACAAAATAGGCATAAAGAACTTCACAAAAAATAAAACACACCATATAAACAGACTTCTGATGTAAAAAAGGTTATGTACTCACATCTTCAAATCAAAGTTAAAACTGGGGAACATTCAGACAGCTATAATAAATATGAACAAAGTTATCGACAACTTCAACAAAAAAACTACATGGACTAAAACTCTTAAGTCTGGAAGGGACCAAGATCTCTAAAAATTATGTCCTACAGAATGAGAGACACTAACTGCTGACTCTTCTAAACAGCACAAAGGCATCAGATCAAGACAGCTGCAAATGTCTCGAACACACAGTCATGATTCTTGATGCAACAGAACTTTCTGCCCCCAAACGCTGAGGATGCTGCAAGCTCTGAACATATTTAAGAAATCTGGAAAGGTTGCATATCTGAGGTAGTATGGGATCCACTGGCATTGATGGAACATCTTCCTAAAGAAAAGAAACTGAATATTTCTGCTGATGATACAGGAAAGGGTCCTCTCCATTTAGTTCCACACTTAGTGACAGAGAAATGGCACAATTTTGACTCAATGTCTGTACTACACAAAGCAAGGGCACCTCCAGTGTAACAGAAAATGCCTGGACAGTCCAAGCAAGACTGCCACAGAAGCAAGAGGTAGCCACTGCAGTGGGTTTAAATAGGCATGAAAGTCAGGTCCTTGGGAATTATCCGACCTTTTTAATTGACTTTTCTTTCTTTCAACAGTGTCTTTCTCTGTGTTTTTCTTTGATAGGAAAACTCAGGAACAAGATGTTGAGTGGAACTACTAAGGCCCAGGTACCAGCGTAGCTCAGGACTTTTTGTTACTTCAGCAACAAACAGCCAATTTTGAGGCAGCATTTGAAATGACAAGGGGATTGAAGCCAAGCCAGAAAACAGTCTTTGGAGAGTAAGATTTTAAAGGATAAAATAGCACCATAAACTGATGACAGCAGAGTTGACACCTGTACATCTCCTGTCTCAAAGAACGGCCCAGGAGGGGCCCAAGAGAGAAGCTTGAAGCAAGGAAGTATACAGTGCCAATGGAAGTGGAGCTACTTCAGGGGTTCCTAAGGTTTGCAAACATACTCTAGTCACAGTAACATTGTATTGTACTTCTCCAGCTCAGACATACTAAAAAAATTTGGAGCAACTTTAACTGATGCTAAAACCATGGATGTCAGCCACAGACAAGATCTTTTTGCAACCCATTTGAGCCAGGCCTTGGAGTTCAAACACAAGGACAAAATGTAAGTTCTTCCTGACCTGGTAACATCCCAGGATAATGACCTCAAGAAAAAGAATATTCTCTTGTTAGGACCAAAGTTTTAAGTTACACATTATGTGGATTTGGGTTGTGCAGTAGTACTTTTTCCAAGACTTCCATTAATTTCCTGCAAGTAAAATGAACTCACATATGTCAGTGCCTGTCTTTGTACCAAGTACAGAGACCAAGAATAAGTTACTTGATACTGTACAATATTCTCTTGAAAGAAACTGTAGGTATACACCCCTGAAGTCAGGGGACTTTAAAAGTCAAGATGAAGAGAAGGGCATCAAAATGAAAATCCCGAACCAAGTCCATGAAAAATGTAACCTGCATCACAACAAATTAAAACAGAATTTGTATGTCAAGGGTCCAGAATAGTGCAGCAGTACATGATGCAGTTATTAATGAGCAAAACAACAAAACACAGCAGTTGGGAGGCACCAAGAAGAACAGGCACACCTAAACTTCTCTGAACACCTGGACTGCTCACAAGTGGTGAAAAAGGCCCAGAATGTACAGATTCTTCCAAAGCTAAAAGATATAATCATGGTAAACAGTGCTCATTAACAAGTGATGCAATGAAAATAGATGTACACACACAAATGCACAGAGGACAGGACTTCGTATTTTGTAAAATACAAATATTCCAGAAATAACATACTCTATGCCAGGGAACAATAATGAATCCTACTGTCTAGGGAATTCCAGATTAACAATTGTTTATGTAATCCTAAACTCTTCTCACTAAAATCCT